>OY992893.1:51938190-52050690 GCA_963921405.1 Cepaea hortensis | reverse complement strand
TATTACATTGCCATGATTAACATGATGTTTTGTTGGAAATCAAAATAAAACCTAACATCAAAGTATATGCAGTATTATGTACAGAAACGAATAAGTTGGGGTTTAGTGGGAAATCAAGATAAAAACGACCACCAAAGTATATGCAGTATTGTGTACAGACAAGCAGCATCTATGTGTATGTGTGTATTTGCGCAGTCCAGTTATATGGTTGTGAAAAATGGAAATTAATTAAAGTTATTAAAGCCGTCTAGAGACATATAATATAGGGTGTTACCTGAAACAAGATACGAACCATTTGTATTCAAACACTGATAAATTAAAACAGTCTGGAAAATATTACAGGACAAAGAAGACTTCTTAAAAGAAATCAAAAGCGTAGGTACTCTTGACTTGATTACATCCAAGGACACGACGAAACAATCAAGAGAGTACAAGATGGTGAAATACGGAAGGAAAGAGGAAGGGATATAAGGAGGAAACATTAATAAAACAGGCATGTGCAGATCTGTCAATGCAGAAATAAATGATTTAAATAGAGCCACACAAGACAGATCTTGGAATTGAATTATCAGGAATCGTCACTGCCAGCTCACAGATTAAATTACTTCATGAATATACAAGATGAAGGTAGACAACGCAAAGGACACTCCCTCTCTCTCTCTCTCTCTCTCTCTCTCTCTCTCTCTCTCTCTGAGCCTTGAGGAATATTGGATATATGGTGCTGGTACCATGTTTTCATAGACCATGTTTTCATAGCCCAGTCTGCAGTCGGTGACTAATGTGCTCAATACCACGCCGGTCATTTTTACTGCCCAGGATATTTTATGTGACCTATTTTAGAAGATCATACAAGAGATGAACAGTATGGTATTCGAAATAATAATGAATGATTATCAATTTTGAAGATGGAAGTTCAGGATGCACTTAACCATATGACAACTGGCAAGACCCCTGTGCAGACAGAAATGATCAATGCCATTGTGGTATTTCTTCCTTCCTAGTGACGACCATAATCTGTGTCTTCTTACAATTCAATTCTAACCCCAGCTGTTCACTGTGTGCAACAACCGCATCTACTAAATTTCGCAGGTTCTGTTCATTGCCTGCAATCAAGACTGTATCATCTGCATATCAAATGTTATTGATGCATCGTCCCTCAATGTTGATTCCTTTCATATCGTCTATATTTCTGAAAATATTTTCACTGTACAGGGAAAAAAAGATTTGGAGAAATTACGCACCCTTGTCTCACACCTCTCTTAATAGGCTGATATTGACCTACTTCATTATCAATTCTTATGGCAGCTTGTTGTTTCCAATAAATTCTTTTTTACAAGTCTAAGGTCTTTCCCATCAATTTGTAGATCTTCAAGCATCCATATCATGTCGACATGTCTCACTTTATCGAAAGCATTTGTGTAGTCAATAAAGCAAACGTGTAGATCTATGTTTACTTCTATAGAGCGTTCAATTAATGTTCTCGGTATATACACAGCATTTACTGTACCCTTGCCTTCTAGAAACCCACATTGTTCTTCTCCTATTTCAGGTTGTATTTTCTTCCTAATTCTTTGCATGATAATTCTCAGCAAAATCTTCGTGATGTGACTCAATATACTAATTTTATGATGTTGGTCACATTCCAAGGATCCTGATTTCTTTGGGATTGCAATAAATACAGAGTTACAAAATTCATGAGGTATATTTCCAGTATCATATATTGTATTCAGCAGTTTGGTGACCTTTTCTATTCTATATTCTTCTAAAGCATAATTCATTTCTGTTGTGGTGCTGTCTGAACCGTGGGTCTTGGCAGATTTCATATGAATAAGAGCATTCTGAACCTCTGTCTTCAAAATTTCATCTCATCTCATCATGTTCCTCTTGTACCTTGCGGTGTCGAGGTGAAGTATAAACTTCGTGAGAGTGCCCGGTTATGGGCTTCGTATATCGACATTCCCATGGATTCTGTTATTCCCTCCGTCCAACGTTTACGTGGTCGGCCTCTTTCTCTGTTTCCATCTGGTCTGTACATCATTGCTTGTTGTGGCATGCTGTTGACTGGTAGCCTACTTGCATGGCCAAACCATTTGACTTGCTGCTTTCTAATAAAATCTAGAGCAGCTTTAACCCCCACTTTAGTCCTGATTTCTTCATTTCTGATCTTATCTCTTCTTGATACGTTGAGTATTCTTCTCAGAAACCTCATTTCTGTTGTTGTGATTTTTCTTTTCTCTTTTTCTGTCATTGTCCAGGTTTGGCATTGGTAGCACAGAGTTGGTAGGAAGATTTATGGTCCTTTATTATTATTTTGAATATTATACTGCTCCTCTCTGTTATCATCATAAAGGTTTTTCACATAATCTGACCATAATGTAAAATCTGATCTTTTATGATTTTCCATTTTTTGTCTTTAGCAGCCTGCTGATGTATGTGTTCTTTGATTAGTAAGCACTTGAATTCTTTTATGCATTAATTTGGTGTTTTTACTGTAAACCTGGTTCTTCTGGCACATATGCAACTAATTACAGTTAACAATTAACATTTCGCATACACATTATAGTACCCCGTTTTAATACTTTCCCTTAGCAAAGCAATTGCAAATCTCGCTAATCGGTTTATAAATAGAGTAAAATGCCTATCTTCACGAAATCAAGCACATTGGGCATATGGCGATCGCCCTTATTTTTAAAAACACTCGGCTTGCGATGGGTAAAGTGGTGAAATCACACCGGCCCCCTTTGCTTTCTATGAATATCTTAGTACGCATTTCAGGCTGGAGCGATCTCAGTGCGGGGTTAATGAATAAATCCCCATTATGAAAGGGATCCGAACTCATCACCACCTCGCCGGAAAGTAACTTTCTAATCACTATGCTACTGACACTTCCATTGAGTTTACAGAAACAACACAGAAATGGCGTCTGTGAGAGCGAAGTTCAGTTTCGCTTTGTGACTATAATGAAAACACCAATAAATAAGACAGTGACTAAAATTGAGTCTCAGTCAATACAACGGGGGGTTCAGTCTGGATATCTCTGGCATGAATGTTTGACACGTACAGAGTCCTCACACCAACCTCAGGCCAGTCGGTGTGCGATGACACGAAAGGGCGGGACTAGCTAGTCTCCAGAGCACCTCAAGTTTGATCACTCGGCAACGATATTGTCTACAATTGAGAATCAATTGAGCGAGAAAACACAAATCAGTAATTACATGTGGCTCTACGATTAATGGAATTAGAAATGCAGTTCGGTTGTAGCAGGAAGGACTGTGGTCTGGGCGAAACAGATAATTACGTAACTAACTGGCCAATGGAAATATAAGAATATGTACTCTTTCGTCATATTGAGGTGGATTGAGAATATATACACACACACACACACACACACACACACACATGTATATATATATATATATATATATATATATATATATATATATATATAGAGAGAGAGAGAGAGAGAGAGAGAGAGAGAGAGAGAGAGAGATTGAGAATATATACTTTCCCTGAGAAAGGTGTCTATGGTAGTGAATGATGATCTCTGCCTACAATGGAAGAGGCTCTGGTTACAGAGATAAACGAATACCAAGATGTGGATAGAGATATTTTATTAGGGATATTCTACACAAACTCAGCCCAGTGTGGGCGACACATTGGCTCTATATCAGCAACTGTAACCTACTCCATGTTCTCTTCAGCACTCTTGACGGCAAACGTAAAGTCACATAAACATACGTTGAAGTATTGACGCGCCTCTGTTTAGAGACTACATAGATGATAGACGATAGACAGACGGGATCATACACCTAATTGGGAAGCAATGAGAGGGGAACAAATAGAAATATAAAAATAAGAACACAAAAGGCAAGAGGTGCGTTTATAGCACTAAGAAATGTGTGAAAGTCAAAGGAAGTTTAATGTAACATCAAATTCATAATTTGTCAATTTCAATGTAACTTCAAATTCATAATTTGTCAATTTCAATGTTACATGGGTACTGCCATATGTGCCTGGAACATGGAGAACAACTTTAATATTTACTAATAAACTACAAATATTCATTTATTGTTGTTTGCGCAGAATAGTTAGTTTCACCAATGTAGAGCTCATAGGCGGAACTAAACAGATTCCAGTGAGCCCAGAGGTAAGGAAAAGACACTGAGCATAATGCTCATTGTTTGAATACATATTAAACAAAGTAAAGTAAATAACAGGGGGTGGGTTTGTGAGCTGATAATGGCATGAGCCTGATAAGACGAGGATTCGAGTTTCAACTCACCCTTTGCTACCGGACAGAAAGACTGATCACCTATTCATTCGTGCACTTTGGCCTAAAAAATGCTGATGGTCCCAACATTCATATACCCACGACAAGTTCCTGCTAGGAGGCTTGTTATTTATTATGTTAAAGTAAACACCAGTGTGTGAGCAATACAACAAAAGGGGATCCTAATGACAAGATATTATACTATTACTATGGTTTTAACAACACACATCGCCTGCCCAATGGTCCCAAAATATGAGGCTAACACCATAAACCCATACGCCTTATAACACGACAAGCGGTTCCTTACTTACTTTCCTAAACAGTATTTTCACATTAATTCACAGACTTGATATATTTTCATTATACGCACTGAAAACGTATTTTGAAAGTCCCTTAAAATGTTTTCTGTAAATTACGGCCACTTACACTACCATTATTGGTCCCGTGGTAATAGTTCTGGCTGGTTTATGATTCTACAAGGAAATTGTGTCCTCGGATAACGAGCTATGGGGATAGATTTCATGATTTCAATAGACATTGCAGCAGTTTGTTTTCTCAACCCGTTACCCAATTGTAGGTCGCAATAGTACTATGACTTTTTTTTTTTTTTTGCATATCCTTTACAGAACATCGCTGTCAACACCAGCATCTTTCAGCTGTATGTTGATTTCTTGGCAAGATTACGCTCAGTAGTTTGCCATTGCTTTCTGAGCGGCTGGCTCACATACCCCGTAAGTTACCGATGCGATTCGAACCACTGCTGATTCTCACCGTCATCACGTTACCTACGAGAGTATACGAGATTACGGAGAAAAGTCGCTAACCTCTAAGCCAGGAAGCCGGCAGTACTATGATGGAAGCTTCAATATTAAGGATGACATACGACAGAGCTGAGTGGGACATTTGAGATCGTTTTTATAGTGTGGAAGAACAGATACACCATCATTGCATGGAGAGAAAGGTGCGACAGGTAGTAACCAGCACATCAGCTTGACAGTTCTCCTAGGACAGGTCAGACGGTCACGTAATCAGATTGCAGCTGCCACCATTAATATTGGGTCTCTTCGTTAATTGTTGAAGATGAGGACGCAGCACGTATGGGAGTGTGCCGAGTGCTATGATGTTGGTTCTTAGCTCAACTCAACTCATCTCAACTCATCTACGAGGATACCATCTTCTATAGATAAATAGATGAACACTATAACTTCTGCTTCAGCTGTGTGTCCGTTGGCCACTTCTGATGGTAAGATCTCCCAGCATCGGACAGCTTAAATGACGTGTCAAGGTTATGAACTACAACTTCATCAGTACTATAATCTGCGTGAGATTCACTTCGAGAAGGTAAAGATGGCCGAGAAGTCTGCAATGATTAGATTTTAGGCGAAAGACAGAGCTTACTTTTGTTTTGGGAGATGGTGGATTGAGTCAAGTTTGTTGTCCATGTCTGCATTGTTCTACTGAGAAGTGTATTGGCTGCGGAAGATGATTGTTTGCTCATTTACATCACAGTGGGTAGCTAAACTTTTTGCATTATGCTATTGGTTTTAGATAAGACATTAGTTCTTTCATTGTCAGTAATTCCACATTAGAAAGTTAACAGCTGGGGGGGGGGGGTCACTAGTAGAGGACCTTTGGATGCTTACGAGCTCAAATATCAGATGATTATTGACAGCAAATTGCTAGTGTTCTGCAATTCCTCCATGGGTGATCTGCTGTTAGTGAAGAGACGTGTTTTGCTGGGTGCCTGGTGGTTTTTTTTTAATTTTTGGTCTCATCTTGTGTAAATTCTCAGCGCTTGTGTGTGTAATAGATTCTCTACTGAAACTGGAATTTGGAAACTCTTTTCGGACGATATTGCCATGTGTTGTGTCTTATGAATGCACCAGTGTCCTCATTCTTGATTGCCTCCTCTGCTGATAAATCTATGGAACCATTTGTCTATTTCACCTTATCTATAATTATCTTTTGAACATGCTCTTTTAACTTCACGGAGGTGTATAGATCTTTCATTCTTATCCATGAGACACATGCGCAAATGAAAATCTTTACAAGGCAATAGTCAAACGCATAAGAACCCATGAGCATTTCTACTTGTGTGGTTTCTTGGATGTGTGTCTGTAATGTCGACTGTTCGAATATGAACGAGAATATTCCGCTTTAATCTGTTTTACAGGATTTTGCAGTGTGGCATTCATAGAGTGGTACGTCATGCCCAGAAGCTGCTCCTTGTGTAGAAGTGCTTGTCTTCTGTCTGTAAAGGAAAAGATGCTGGTGTGTTCCTTCATTGCCTGGAGTAGAGGAGTCTGCATACTTCCAGTGATTATTATTTGTATTGTACTTTAGAGATCCGTTCTAAGTGTGTTTTAATACGGGTTACTTCATTACAGGTCTAGCTAGGTGAGTTGAGTTGAGTTAAGAACCGACATCACTGCACTCAGGATATTCCCATCCATGCTCCGTCCCCTCGTTCAACAGCCAGTGAAGAGTCATACTACTAATCGTTCCCACCGCTATCTAATTTAAAGTTCGCCTGGTCTCCCCTCTAACTAAACCAGCACAACTCTTTTTTCGTGAGGGCGTTGTGTATTTCCTAATTTTATTCAAGCATTTTGTTTTCACCAGGAAGAGCTTCTTTTGTCATTTGCTCTACGTTTCTAATTGTACTTTCTATGTTATTCCGTTATTCTCACTTCATTTGAAGATGTGTGGTGTACTTTTTCTAGGAACCTGACAATTATGCATTTTAATATTTAGTTTTATTGTTGCCTGACAAAGAAAGATATGGTGCTAATCTTGCAGATGTTGACTTCACTCACAATCTGACACCCAACTACCCGTGATGTCAAGTACTGTGTACATTCTGTCTACAGCAGTGTTTCCCAACGTGGGGCCCACGCCCCACAGGGGGGCAATTTGACTGTTAAGGGGGGCAATTCGAAAATGGAAGAAATCGGCTGAATATAACAAAACGGGGAGACTTGAGACTGAAGTTAACTAAATTGGAACCTGACATAAGATCTCTTTGCAGCAAGCATCAAGCGCAAGGATCTCACTAAATTTAAATAATAAATAATTACTAATAATTAAAATAATATAGAAAAATCTTTCATTAAAATTATTTTGTACTTGAATTTCAGTTCTCCGTTATATGTTTTGAAAATTTACTTACTGTGTTTGCTCAATAATTACCTAGTGATTTCTTCCTAAAACCTATCATTCAAGTTTCTTTAGTGAACATTTCAATTTTTGAATATTAAAAATAATGTATATGTTGAGGGGGGGGGGGGCATGGGGCGGGGGAGGGGGGCAATATGAATTTTAGAAAGGCTTAAGTGGGGCATGGTACAAAAAAGGTTGGGAAACACTGGTCTACAGTAACCGGGTGTTCATCCGCACTCCACCCAAGACAGCAAGGTCATCATCATTGAGAGCATAAAACGCATAGTTAGCTGGCACCCCACCCCACCCCATTCCCCATTACTCGATTGTTATATTCAATAACATTATTGGGAGATATTACCCCTCCTTGAGGATACCTTGTTGGATGGAGAGTAACATGTTGGCACAGTGACCTATCAAATGCTACACTTGCTGTACGGTTCTGAAGAAATGTACTTTATAAATGTGTACATGTAGAGCAGCTTCAGCAGCAAATCACCCTTTCATACATTATCAAAAACTTCTTCTTCTTCTTCTTCTTCTTCTTCTTCTTCTTCAGCGTTCCGAGCCATTCAGGTTCTTTGCTGCAGATACAATCCGTCTCCATTTGTCTCTCTGGTGGACCTTCTCTTGCCAGTCGTTGATTCCAAGTGCTTGTAGGTCTGTGTATATATATTATCTCTCCACCGTCTTCTTGGTCTACCTCGGGGTTTACGGTCATTTATGTCCTGAGTGTAAGCGAGTTTTGTTTCCCTATTATCTTCCATTCTTTCTATATGCCCCAGCCATTGTAGTCTATTAGCCTTCATGATACCAGTGATTAGCGAGGACTTAAACAGATCATAAATGTCTTTGTTACTTCTTCTTTTCCACTTTCCACTTTGTGTATCCCTAATGGGTCCAAAGATACGTCTTAAAACTTTGTCTCAAAGGTTTGTAACAAGGCTTCGTCTTCTTTCGTTGTACTCCAGGTTTCAGATTTATCAAAAACGGTTAGTATTATTGTTTCCTGACGCATTTTCTTTCCCTTTGTCTAGGTACTAGTAGATGGCCAATGCAAGAGTTTCTCTTGAACACGGAATGTGAGCTTTCTAATTCTTGTTGTCTGTTTCGATGTTTACATAACCTACAGTTGACCACTCTGTCCATGACTTTGTCCGGGCCACCGACACGACTAATTGGCCAGCAGCTGCACTTGGTTTTGTCCTTTCCCGACATTCTAATAGAAATGATGACAATTGATTTTATTCTTTGGCTTGTTAAAAATTAAAAGCTTGCCTTTGTCCAGGAAACCGTAATTGTTAATCACGTCATTAACAACACCGTTCTTTTTCTTTTGGAGTATTTCTGGCGAATGCATGAGAATGGACGTGGAGGCGGTAACAGCGGCATTCCGTTGGCTGGAGGTGACTACTGAAACACACACTGTATTCATTACGGATTCAAAGAATATGCTTAGTCAGTGGAGAAAGGAATGTTTCGTATGGAATGGCTGTCGTCGCTTCGGAGGTCACAGATTGTAAGAACTGTGTGGATATTTTGCCCTGGCCATGCGGGGGGGGGGGAGTAACAGGCTGATAAGCTAGCAGAGAATGCACCTCTTGGTGGTAGATTGCATATGGACAAGGGGGAGGTGGTCGTGCGCTTGTGGGACCAGGTGGAGAAGGCGAGAGAACAGATTGAGAACCCATATGTGGAAAGAATGATATTGCGGGGGATCGGCAGGGGTTCTGGAAGAATTTCAAAACTGAGAGGGAAGACCATGAGAATTTTTAATAAGATATCGATGGGAACGATTAGTAGTGTGACTCTTTGCTGTCTGTTTAACGAGGGGACGGAGCACTATGGGAATGTCCTGAGTGCAGTGTGGGTTCTTAACTCAACTCAACTCAACAACTTAACTCCTGGCGAAGGGGTTAACGACACTCTTCGTAATCCCGTATACTCTCGTAGGAAACACAGCTGCGTTAGATTCGGCAGTGGATCGGAACGCGTTGATTCCTTACGGAGGGTATGTGCGCAGGTTGTTCAGAAATCAATGGCAAACTACTGAACGTAAAACTTGCCAAGACATCAACAGCAGCTGAAAAATGTTGGTGTTGACTGCAATGTCATGTAAAGGAGATATGAGAAAAAAAATATTGTTTATAGCAATGGGCAATTCCTCGTTGTGAAAGATGACTCTATAGAGGAGTTTGTGCTTTAGCTTTTACATTATTTGTTTCTTGAGTTGTGATGCTCGCTCAAATGTAAGCGTCCTATAGCTTTGCTTGCAGCAAAAGTCTTCAATTGTGTTTGCTGCTGTCTGACTAGTAATGTGATTGTCGTTGTCGCTGCTGACCGCAGTACATGTTTTTATGCATGTTTGAATCCCCCCCCCCCCTTTTTCCCCTTGCATTCTTCTACAAACGTGGCACATGTCAGCATTCATTATCATTATCAAGTGTCCTGCCAGTTGGTGTAGGCGTTCATGTCTCTCCATAGATCTCGGTCTTTGGTGTTCTGGATCAACACTGCTGATGATATTCCTCCATGCCTCCGTCTCAATCCATCCAGCATCATTTCTCTTGGTCTGCCTCTGCCTCTGTTCGCATTGATCTTTCCAGTTGTCACGATGTTCTCACGATATAATGTCAGCATTAGTCATCATTATTTTAGTTGGCAAAATACAAAACTATTATAAAGTTCAGAAAATAAAAGTATCTTATGCAGTAAGTCACTGTCACTGAATATCAGAAAGAGAGTTAAAAAGATGTTTGCATATCCTTTACAGGACATCGCTGTCAACATCAGCATCTTTCAGCTGATTGTTGATTTCTTGGCAAGATTACGCTCAGTAGTTTCCCATTGCTTTCTGAGCGGCCGGCTCACATACCCCGTAAGTTACCGACGCGATTCGAACCACTGCTGATTCTCACCGTCGTCACGTTACTTACGAGAGTATACGAGATTACGGAGAAAAGTTGCTAACCTCTAGGCCAGGAAGCCGGCAGAGAGAGAGAGTACTGACATGTTATATAGAACATGTCTTGCTGTGTGGCAGGGAATCGCGGAACGTGTATGCACAAATAAGAAAGCGTTTGGAAGCAATGGAGATGTGGATAATAGGCAGAATGTTGTCAATGTCTTATATTTCCAGAGTAACTAATCGTGATTGCCTGGAAGGGGCTAATAAAAGTAGAACATTACATAACACTATAAATAAAACAGCATTCCCACAGGAAAGCTAACCAGGTCAAAAACGCACACAAATGTCGGATGAGTTGGCCCAAGGGTTTCGGCCCAAGGGTGCATAACAACAAATCGCAATCACATCTGAAAGAAAAATTAAAACACTCCGGATGAACGCAAAGAAGAGGAAGAAGAAACAGCATTCTGTGATCATGTAATGATATTAGTAGCTTTGGAAAACATCATTCTGGCTGGAAAGATAAGTAGAAGAAGAGACAGAGGTAGACCGAGAATATGATGATTTACGCACTGGCTTTTAGGAATACCACCAGCACAGTTGATCCAACATACCAAGGACAAGATCTGTTGAGAGATATGAACGCATACTCCTGTTTGCAGGAGACAGTATTATTATTATTATTATTATCATCATCATCATCATCATCATCATCATTATCATCATCATTACTATGATGATTATTATTATTATAATTAGTATTATGAATGTTTACACAGTATTGCACCTGTGTGTTACGACAGCTGGTCTCACAACCTCAGTATTGTTATTGCTACGACTTGTCGGGGTCTCAGCTGCAATATCACAGAGAAAGCGCTAGGGATTTATCACCTGATTGAAAACGTCTCTCTGTGATAACCTTATAATACTTTATTTATGTCAACATTGTATCACTCTAACTGTGATAACATTTTAATACTATATCTATGATAGCATCTTAAGGAAGGCATTGTCCAGTTATGAATAATCTTTATACCTAAGTGACTAACGTGATAGAACAAAGAGTATACGGCATGTATCATGTGCAATACTTAAATTATGGGATGCTATTAACATGAGCTTAATCAAGTGGTGGGCTCATGAGTATTGGTCGACCACACGTCGAAACAGACGCCTCCTAACGGCAAGGTCCAACTCCACAGATATATCATATAACCACCCCACGATCGTAGAAGTCTTGCTTCACTGTCGTATGTGTACATTCGTGTAGCAATGGTAGCAAGAAAAGACATACATATGTTTACCATTTGGGGCCTCTATTAGGGAACATTATTTCTTCGATTTCAGGGTAGAGGCTCTGTCTATAATATCTTCAATATACTGAGTGATGAACCCAATATTTTTCCATTAATCATTTGCCCTTTTAATACCGCCGGTTCGTTATCTGATATAGCATGAAATCAAGTGGTTTACACAGAGGTTTCCCTTCATCATTCGTCCATGATCATCATCATCATCATACAGTGCCTTGCCGGCTGGCGCAGGCCTTCATGCCTCTCCACAAATTACGATCTCCGACGTTATGGATCAAATCGTGTGTTGACTCCCCTCCGTGCCATGACAAGACTGATAAGAATCTTCTCACGCTGTCTTCCCCCATCTCTCTTTCTGCAAAACATTCCGGTTATCACAATATGTTCCAGTTTTTGTCTTTTCATAACTTGATACTCCACCAAATACTCTACCAATGTTAGCATCAGCCCACTGGATGGCCTTCTTGGGGTGTCTCTTCGCCTATTGTAATCCAACTAAAAATATCCATGTTGGCATTTATCCACTGACCGATAGCTTGTGAGTTTTCAATTGCCTACTTCTCCGTGTAAAACAATAACACTATATTTTCTCCTCCTCCTCCTCCTCCTCCTCCCTCCTCCTCCTCCTCCTCCTCCTCCTCCTCCTTCTTCGTTCACCTTCACACAACAGTATGAGTAAATACAAAGAATGGATCAGTCAATGTAAGCTTGCATATTTTCCCTACAGAGTTTGTCCTAACATGGAGCGGGTGTAGGCCAGAATACGTTTCTCTGTTGTGAATATGTTGGACACTGTGTTTACTATATCATTATTAGCTGGGTGTATTTTTAATGACTGTGGAGTTTTTGAAAACATTGTCGTTACAAGTTTTGTATTTACCTTTTATGTTGCAAGAGCTCCACAGAGGGTGAATACAAAACTTAGAATGGCAATATTTTCAACAAAAAACCACAGTCATAAAAAATACACCCTATACCACGATTCATGACCTGACTCTTCCCAGTCATCATTTTTGCTTTATTACTCCATGGATAAAAGCATACATCAGTGATTTATCAGTCCCGAGGTTTCTCATTTACATTTATATACACCAATAAACAAACCCACTGACCCACCCATCTATTAAAATATCTGCCTGTATGCACAAACACTATACACACGCACATACACAAACACATATACAGATCCTCACCCACTCACCCACCCTCACACCATTTAGCCATTTAGCCACGTCTGTTTATATTAATCTTAGATAGCATCCATTCACTAAGGAGTTACGAAATTTAAAAAAAGCCAATTCTGATTTTCTTCCTGGGGGTAAAAGGGGATTTGGGGGGGGGGGGGGGGGGGGACAGGAAATAACTTCCGAGGAAATTTTTTATTTTTTTTTTCCATTGGCAACTGCTATTTTTGTTATACACCTCTGGTAATGAAATTTTGCTCATAATTGATTCGCCAAACATATTATCTTCGCTAATATATTACATAGATACATGAAAGAGGTAACATGAATTTCGTTTTCGAAAGTTGCTTCCATTAGAAATGTTTCATTTTTTTGTTCAATTATACAGCTTGTTATGAGAAACTATAAATAAAAACTGGATATAACCCAATGCGGATTTCTTTCCTTTTTAAAAAAAAATACAGTGCGACATTGTCCATTTAAAACAGCATCATCATCATCATCCTCATTATCATCATCATCATTATCACCATCATCATCATTACCCACTGTTGTCGTCAAACGTCGTGGGGAGGATGAGTTGGCACTCCAGCACCAGATGGTTGGCAAGGATAGTGTCATCCCGTGTGATTGTACAATGTCTATGAGTCATTTTCTTCTCTGGCGCCCTCTTGTTCTCGCAGCAGATCTTCTTTAATGTAGGACCAGTGCTGGTAGTTAACGGTGCTGCATTCTTACGAGATGGCCAAACCATTTGATCTTCTGTCTTTCTATAAGTGTGGTATAATGTGTTGATCTCACTGTCTGTCTGATATCATTTCTTATTCAGTCTAGGATAGTTAAGTTGGCAGCTCTCCTCAAGCATCTCATCTCACAGGTGTTGATTTTGCATAAGTTTGATTTAGATAATGTCCAAGTCTGACATTGGTAGCAGAGGGTAAGTGTGAATATGATATTTGTATCTGTCTGTTTGCTGACATATGAATATTTGGATGTTTTAGTATGGGTGGAAGTTAACATATATACGAGCAATTGCTTTTTGACATCCGATTTCGATCTCTCTGTCTATTCTACCATCATCTGTGATAATACTTTCAAGATATTTACATTCTGTAACATGTTTCAGAGATGTGCTATTTATCAATATACTTACTGGACCATGAGATTTTCTAACCTAGTTCATTTAAAATGTAATAATGGGAAATTAAACAAACAATATAAATAAGCTGAAGGAAATTATACGCTTCTCGAAAATATATTATCATAATTTATAACACACGAGTACAGCCATCTTCATCATCATGTGCCATGCCAATAAGCGTGGGCGGTCATGTTTCGCCATCTCACACGATCACCGGAATCGTGGATCAGCTCTGTGTTCTTGTCTCGACCATACCACATGGCCAAGTCGTCCAGGTATTGACTTCTCTGCCTCCCCCTTGTTCTTTCCCCCTCAATCTTGCCGGTGGTCACCACGTTAGTACGAACATTCCATATTGTCAATTTCAGTTTTTCTTTTCTTTTGTTCTTTGATTTGACGAATCATGATGAACTAGGCATCTTTAAAGAAAGTAGTTACCCGTTGCTTTCCTTCCTGCCAGTGACCATACTGGTCGGTGACCGTAGCCATTGTCTCTTTAAAAAGATCTTCTGCCTACCGTCGCGAAACTTGAGACCATAACCAACCACTATCTGTCGGCTGCCGTCAAAATTCCCTCTACATCCTGCTTTCCGCGTTTTCTTATTAAACATTACGAAAACGGTTACGAAATACACCACATCCTCCACAGAAAAACACAACAACGTCCTTCTAAGAAATCCACATCTCCTTCGTCGCCATTTTACCGGAAGATACAGCCAACATTTGCTTTATTTCATCATTAACATTCAGTGACATATCCTGTGCAGAACCTCTCCCCTGTAACCGTCTTTCTTAATTTCTCTCTACCATAAACTAGATATTCTACCCCTGTTGCTGTCATGTGCAAATCATCTAACATATCTGTCTTGAATCCGTCTACACTGTCGTCTTTCTCTTCTCCTTTTCCCTGTTACACTTTCCTCCATAATGACCCTTTCTAGGCTTTCGTGTATTTTGACATTTCCAAAATAGTTCATTGTCGTCATTCTGTCTCGTCTCTTCTTAGTTTTTTTCCACGAGCAGTATTCTGTGTGTGTGTTAATATTTCATTTTAGTCAGTAAATGCAGACACGTAGCAAAATAACTGACAACCAACAAACAAAAACACATCTATCAACACAATCTAATGTTAGTGACCTGACCAGTATAACTCTCGATTTGTTGAACATTCTGTCCGAGCGACCCGCTCATTTGATCGAACTATACTCCGAGTAAAGTGGTCTGCGCATAATAGGCTGCATTTACCCGAACCTAACTACATAATGCTAGTACTCTGGAGAAATAAGCCTTGACAATATTAACAAAGAAACACATTTGCTACCAACAATCTGTCTGTCTGATTATATTATGGACTCTCAGAACACAATAAATGTACATATATAAATGAGTAGTGACACACTGGGGAAAGAAGACAACGGACAAGAAGCAGCAACAACAACAAAAGATATATTAATTAAACAGCAGAGAATTGTTAGGCTGACTAGACTCGCACTCATAAAAATCAAATTGGATTTAGTGGGTCACATGTATTTTACCGAGTTTTATCCCATATTGTTTGGTCTCTTTTCGCAGAGCGGTCTGCCAAAAGCGCCACACAAAGCACGAACTGTATAGCTCCAGTGACGACCCCCAGAAGTCTCCCCAACAACTTGCTAACCAACTGGTGGAGTCCTGAATCGAACCCACGGCCTTCAAGCTCAGGTTAAGCGGCTTAACCACTATACCATGGATATCAAAATAATTACCGCCAAAAATCCCGGCCAATGGTTGAAATAACGTGCCTGTTTCAAATTAGACTAACAAAAAAAACTCAAATCTGTCTATACGGAGCAGCTTACCATACATTGATTCCTAACTCCGTGTATGAACAGAAAGAATTTGATTTTGTTAAAAAAAAATTTAATATCAGACATATCTGTTTTTATTAACTCTGTCCTGGTTGTTTCTTTCTCTGACTGATTCATGGGAATTACTCATGCTTTAACTTCGTGTAAACCTGAAAGGTTATGATCCAGTGTTAATGAGTTACTGGTTGGTGAAAACCGTTCAAATGTAGACATAGATGTCCATATATGCGTGTTATGTGTGCGTGTGTGCGTGTATGTGTGCGTGTGTGTGTGACTTCAACATTTCATTCTAGCTTTCGTTATTACTTGAAGTATATTTTAGAAATAAAAGAGCGATGAAGGATGAAACACTACAAAGACAGGGGTCAAGTTAATTGTGTGGCTGTATTAAAAGACATAACACACATATATAAAGACCAGGCTGGAGAGCATCCTGAGAGGTAAGCAAGCCAGAGATAGACGTTGCTGCAGGTGGAAGAATGACGCCAATAGAAAGACGAATAGCTGTACATTTTATGATACCACCAAAGAAAGTGGCTGACAGTTCTGAAGATTCATTGAATCCAGCCTTTTAGTGACATTTGTTTTATTGATTGATTGAAGATGGATCACATGACAGTTTACGAAAAAAATATGTGGCATTGCTGTCGATGATTTCTACTGATTCTCAAATCCATCCAAAGTGCCTTTGGCGTGTTTGACAGTAATTCCCAGACTGCCGAGACAGTCTTGAGTAGGCTGTAATGCAATTGAGGAGATGTACTGAGGGCAGCAGAACCGGAGAACCAATATTGATGAAACAGTGAGTGTTGTCCTAGCTCTATGGGTATAACAATGTTATCTATTCTTGCAGTTGGGTTGGTTTTTGTTGTGTTGGAAATGTGTTCACATGTTGGTGTTCCGATAGCAGCATAAGTAAACACAATATTCGTGTTTGTTCTGGTAGTAGTGTGAAATATAAGTAACTAGCTGACCCTGCCCGGCTTCGCCCAGACCCTGGTGGGGAGCATCTCATTTAATTCATATAAGTAGTCATATAAGTTCTCGTTCCCGTTACCGACTGACTGTCTGTCTGTCTGTCTGTCTGTCTGTCTGTCTGTCTGTCTGTCTGTCTGTCTGACCCGGCCCGGCATTGCCCAGCTCCTGGTGTGGAGCATCTCATTTAATTCATATAAGTAGTCATATAAGTTCCCGTCTGTCTATCTGTCTGTCTATCTGTCTGTCTATCTGTCTGCCTGACCCTGCCCGGCTTCGCCCAGTCCCTGGTGGGAAGCATCTCATTTAATTCATATAAGTAGTCATATAAGTTCCCGTTCCCGTTACCGACTATCTGTCTGTCTGTCTGTCTGTCTGTCTGTCTGTCTGACCTGGCCCGGCATCGCACAGCTCCTGGTGTGAAGCATCTCATTTAATTTATATAAGTAGTCATATAAGTTCCTGTTCCCGACTGTCTATCTGTCTGTCTGTCTGTCTATCTGTCTGCCTGACCCTGTCCGGCTTCATTAAATTCATAAAGAACGTTCTTCCACACACCATCCATTATTTTTAATGAAAACTCTTTCTAATCACCTGCATGACTACAGTAACTTCTTAAGCAAAAAAAGATGAGTTACAATGTTATGCATTGTGCATTATTTTTATGAAAACTTTGAAAATGCCTTACAGATTGTATCATTATTTATTATAACTCATATGCCGGTACATAACTATGGACAAAGAGTTTATAAATCTTTGAAAATGATGCCACAATATGACTATAAGTTATACAGAAAAGTTATGCCCCTTGAAATAACTTTTACAGAGTTAGGTCCCCTGAAATATATGAAATTATGATGAAAAATGAAAAATGAAATAATACTGAGTAAGCAGGCGATTTCACACTAACAAAATATCACAGTTGGCAGCTCTGGAATGAAAGGAAGGCGTGTAGAAAATTTCATCTCAATCGGATGGGCCGTTCGCGAGCGCACAAAGGACAGACGGACATACAGACAGACATACAGACAGACAGACGGACGGAGATCCTAATTTATATATAAGATAACAGTAGAGTAAGAGTAAAATATGTCAAGTAAAAGCTGTATTTCAGAAAATGAATTAGGTCACTATCATTCAATGTAAGAAAGGGAGTGGCGAAATGTTATATAAAACCCGTGTTGCTGTGTCGCAGTGACTCACGGAACGTAGGGTTTAGATGCAATTGAGATGCGGTTCCAGACATGAGTGGTGCGAATACCATAGACTGCCAGGGTAACAAACAACGATTGCCTGGAAGAGACAAATTAAACCCCAAAAAGACAAGTAATGATGGATGGAATGAGACGGTGGAGGAATATCATCAGCAGAGTTGATCCAGATCACAAAGGACAGAGATCAGTGGAGAGGCATAAACGCTTACACCAGTTGGCAGGGCTCATGATGATGATTAATGCCAATAGAAATTGTAGTAGCAAAAGTGTTGTACATTTAGCTGATCTTGCATGTAGGGCAACAGGCGTCTGTGGCTTTCCGGCTAGGCAGACGTGCAGTTTCATAATTATCCGACACACCGAGTCTAGGGTTGGAAATTAGCAGCGGGCGATGTGCAAGCGAACCGTTTTGCGTTGATTTCTATGAAATGAGATGGTTGATTGCAGCGTCATGCAGAAGACATGCAGCTAACATAGTATTCAGTGTGGGCTTTAGTGTACTAGTAATGTATAAATGGCGAAATACCAATAGTAGTTGTAGTAGAAAAGTTAGTGTACTACTATAAATGACGAAATACCAATAGTAGTTTTAGTAGAAAAGTTGTCGAAAAGTGGGAGGGGGGGGGGGGGGGGTTTACATCCAAGAGGATCGATTTCATTAACAATGTAAATAATTAGTGTGTCCCGAAGCATTTTCCTGCTAGGGGTCAGTCATGTGATATGGCCGTCTCATTGTGAAGGCCTGAATGCACGCAGGGAGAAATAGGTGGCCAATCTTTCCCTCACCTAGCAGGGGAGAGCCCAAGTGTCGAACACTCGTCCGACAGAGCTCATGATATTACCAGCGCAGTTCCCTGTCAACTTCGCGTTTTATCGCGTATGGCTCGGTCTCTTTCCGGAGACCGACTTGCTGAAAGTGTCGCACACACCACGAACTCCATAGCTCCAGCGACGACTCCGAACATATTGCACTCGTGAACAGAATATCAAGAGTCGGAAAACTCTCTTCCTCTCCCCCACCCCCTTTCCCAAACCTCTCCAAGCATATATATATATATATATATATATATATATATATATATATATATATATATATATATATATATATATATATATATACCGTATACATGCACACATAAGTAAGATAAGAATGATTTTGCTCTCTATACCGAAAATATGTCATATAATGTTAAGAGAAGTGAAAGGAACACCAGTAATACGATTTGGAGGTAATAATATAAATCATCTACGTCATCCATATGACACAATACTGATAGCTGAAAACGCAAGAATTAACCGACTGCTGCATGGATCACAGTAAAGAAAGCACTGACTACATTATAGAATGGACATACTACAGCACTGATTATATTAAAGAATGGAAAGACTTTTTTTTTTTGTTCTCATATCCTTTACATGATATCGCTGTTGACACAAAGTGAAATGTTGACTAAGTGACAGATAGAGTGGCTATGGTTGTGTCTAGGGTATGTCCTCGTACCAATGTGATGTTGAACAACAGATTAACCAAGATACATCACAACCAAACACCAGTCAGTGAACAAGAGTTAATTTTGCGCACATAATATTCCTTTAATTCTGAATTAACACAGACACATGTAACATCTAAATCCAGGAACAATAATTCTCTAAGAATATATCTCCATCCCAATGGAACACTTCGAATAACACTGCCTCTCACGGCCTACAAAATATCGTCCCACACGACAGGTGTCTCTCTCTAGGCCCGACTCAAGGTAACCCACTCTGGGTCTCGAATTCCACTCACTATCCCTGGAACCCACAGTGCGGAGTTATCTTCCGAACTCCGTCACAATTCTTCACTTTCTCAGACCACGACCTTCTCCTGGTCCGGTCTAGACTCAACTCCCTCTCAGCTCGGAGTTCAAACACTAACTGATCCCCGTCAATCTTTGTCCCTCTCTTTTCAACAATTCTATCCCCCACATTGCTTCACACACAACACACAACCTCACTGCTCCAACTGTCTGCCTCACCAGCTGACCTCTTCTCAGCTCCCCCTTCAATCACTGTCTTCTCATTTTCACCCTCTGGGGGACTTACTACCGCCCTATTTTATCTCGTGAACTGTTTATCTTGTACGGCCACTCACCTTAATGCCAATGACCACAGGCATGTGACACTACCCCACCCTCAAAAGAAAACATCGTTTTCAAATGTTGGGAGACTAATACTTATCAAATATGTGACCCAGACACATTGCCTGGGTAGTCGTAAGTATAAATCCAAATTACTCTAGCTACCACACTAAATAATACATCAAATGCTCATGTTACACTCCCTTATTCCCAACACATCAATACAAACAACTTTCTCTCTTGTGTACCAATGCATGAACTACTACATCACATAATAATAATAATACGTCATAGGAAAGCATTATACTTATGTACCCACAGGTCTCTTACTACTTCACGACCACACAATACTATTTGTGTACCGACCCTATATCAGGTGGTTCTGTTCTTGCATTAACCCACCTCTGATTCCTGTCGATGCTGTGTCTACCTTTCATGTACCCATGACTGATGGTACCTCTACAATTACAACACCTGTTTGCTATCCCTAGCCCTGGGTCAGTAATGTCGCGAACACTCTTTAGACCTAACTCAACTTTTCAATCTGCATATTGCACCGTTACACTTGAGTCTCTGTTTAGTCTGAACTCTTTATTCAATCTTGGCCCATTTATCTGGCACCTTGCTTTCTGCTGCATATGCCTTATGACTATGTGCCCTGCACATGCACTATCCTGAGCTGTTCTAGTATATCGGTCTCTATGTGCTAAAGGTACTGCTCCTTGCCCACGTGCAGTTCTGCTATCTGAAAAGCTGCGAGTGAGAACATTATTCTTCCTTCCAAAGCACCATCTACCCTTCTTTGATTGTCTATGTCTCACTTTACTACATTCTTGGAAATATTTGTCGAGAGTAGTCTCTTGTCTCTGGGATTCCCTACAGTTATATTTGAGACCGATTCTCACCTGCTCAGCTGTCCTATCGTTGTCCTCTGTGTCTACTTCAAGTGCCTCTTTTTCTTCAGCTATACTCTCTAATTTAGGTTTTCTTTTGGTAACTACCTCGTTACTATTTCCACTATGTTTTTGGTCCCAATAAACGACTTCCTCTTCTGTACACTCTTTAACTCCTATAACATTTCCTATAATGAGATCTGCCACTGGTGAGTCTAAAACACATGCTGTCACTCTTCCTGTTATGTATGGTGTTTTTACTGTTATCACGGCTATTGGGTAGAATTCTACTGTCCCATTAAATGTTATGGATTTAATCTTTTTCCCTGTATAATCCGAGGGATGCACTAAACTCTTTCTCACCCCGATGGACGTACATCCGGAATCCCTAATTATTAACGCTGGCCTATCATTAACAAACCCATGATGCATCTTCAGACTTCCTCCTTCATGTGCTGCTGATCCTGCTTTCACTGTATGACCACATATTAGGACTGGCTGACTGTCTTTTTCAAAAAGAGGTTTGCACCCACTACAATCTTCATTGTTCAGCGTCTCAATTACTTGTGCTGCATTAGAATGCTCCGTTTCCCTCATCCTACAATGATGACTGACATGCCCCTTCCTTCCACATTTGAAACAAGTGATCTCCCTTTTACTGTTGTTCGTTGGTCCATCTGATGGTTGTGCATCACAATCTGCCATTTTGTGTCTCCAGCTCCCACAATTCCAACATCCGGTATAACTATTTGGACGTCTCTGAAAATTCCCCCTTTTGTATGGGTACCGTCATGCTCTGCCAAAATGGTTGCCACGGGAACCATTGTCTGTAGGTTCTTGTTCCTCATATCTTTGTGTTAAATCTACACTTTTTGATCTTGGTCTAATAACTGGATTCTGGTCCTGTTTCGTATACGCTGCACAGACTATTTCCTCACTAATAAGTCTACCAATAGAACTGTTTGGATGTGCAGTCATGTAATTTTGCCCTAACTGTGACATTGTGTCTATGTCCTTTGGCTTACGTTCTTCGAAGAAAGCCACTAAATTATTATTGCACGATGATACCACCTTGTCTCTCAGCATTAAATCCACTAATTTATTAAAATCTTTTCCTACCTCTGCCAGCTCCATCCACTTATTAAATGTATTCTTTACTGTGTTAACAAAGTCTGTGAGTCTGGCACTAACTGTCTAAACTTTGTTCTATATCCATGTTCAGTTAGTTGGAACTTTGTCAGCAAACGTTGACGTAAGATAGTGTAGTTGTTTCTTTCTTCTACAGGTAAATTGAACATGGTGTCTAGTGCCTTGCCCGTAAGAAATTCGCCAAGTCGCATCCCATACTCTTTCTCTGGAATACCTAACGCTTTGGCTGATGCCTCGAACCTGGCCAAATAATTTTCAAGTTGGTCCCGGTCTGTAAAATATGGCAGTTTTAATCTCTGTGACGACTGCGACGGTCTTCTGCTTTCCTCACTTTGACCTTTTGAAGATAGTTCTAGTTTTCTTAACTCGATTTCAGTTTGCATCTGACACTTGATCTTCTCTTTCTCAATTTCCAATTCAGCTAACTTTACTTCCTGTAGACGTTTGTTTTCCATTTCAGCTAGTTTTACTTGTGTCTCTTTCTCTTCCTGTAGACGCTTTGCCTCGCGTTCATTATGCCTCTCCTCTCTTTCCCAGTGCTGAACTTCTTTCAATTTTGCTTCTGCAAACTCCTGTAACTCTTTACCTTTCAGGCCTATTCGTTCCCCTGCTTCAATATATTCCATTAAAGTAGGCATCTTGTACTTGTGGACACGTTGCTGTCTGTCAGCCAACTATAAATGTGAAGACTCTGCTGTTAGTCTTTGTGTCACTTCCCTAAGTACACCAGCACTCCCTGTGTACGTAAATTCGTAGTGCTAAAATATCACTCTGTACTCACCCAGTCACTCTATAAGCACTAGGTAGTGAGGGGGGAATATTAACTATACTCCCTCGTATATATATATATATCAAATAACTGTAGAACAATTCCTGGAAATAGTTGTAAACATACATATACATACACAAATGAATGATACACACTAAATGCCAACTATTAGACGCTAGACGCATAGGCTGGTGAAACGCAGACGGATGATTACATAGAAATAAAAACCACTGACATAAACATGCCCATGAAAGACCATACTGTGCGCATAATATAAACTGACTCAGATACCACTAGATAGTAGACACGACAAAAGTTCACAATAATAACATATATCCGAACACAGCAAATATCATATGCAAATATTATGAAAAGAAAGAGAAACAAAAACAATTTATAGCATCAACCTATACACAAATCTAACGTCAGACAACTCGGCTCTAGATATTGGTTAAGACTATTCCAATGCCACTGCACGACCCGTTAACTCATTAACGTTTTTCTTACAAAAATATCGTAAGCACCCGAAAGAAAATAAATTTGTGTGCTGTCTCCCGACTCTCAAGAAACAACCCAAAAATCCCCTACAACTGACAAACACTGGACCACATACAAGTAATTGAGTAACACACAACCACAATACTTAGGACGATGAGAACAACAGAAGCAAACAAGGATTGCCGACACCAATGCGATGGTAGAATCTTACAAAAGTCCTTAATTTGTATTTAATAACTTCCGAAAATCGCCTGGAAATGTCTGTCCGTTACTGATTTGAAAAGATTACGACTTTATATTCCCACAATGAATTAATGTTCTGATGCGTTGTCACTTTTTGTTGACGTGGTGACACGATTTTCGACTGTCATAAAAGTTTAAGATGATGGTAATTATCCCCACGCCTTGTATCTTCACAGTTCGTAACGTTTTGGTAACCCTCCCTGTAGAGTTGGCCTGTGATTGTATAATGTATGTGAATGCTCTTGTTTTGAAAGAAATATTGGGTTTTCGTTGCGTTTTGGGGAGCCGAAAATACCTTTAAAATCAATGAATGTTTATCTGCGTAGTCACTGTCGCTTTGAAGTGATGGTATGGTTTCACTGTTGCTGACCAGGTTAAATCAACGAATGGCAGAAAATGATCACGCGCTTTAAATCCGCTTTGCAAGTCTTTTTTGGTGAAGAAATGCGCTCATAGTTGCGAAGACGGCACCTGAATGACTGTTGTGGTTTGTTTGCCGATGATGACACCCACACACAAAGACGTTAAACGTAAATCCTAGTTTCAGTAGAAACCCAACGTGTTATTCTCAGTGGAAATTTTTCCGTCAAATTTCCTGGTTCTCGGCCTTGACTCACAAGGTCATCTCTGTTTCTCTTTATCACAATAATCCGTGTAGAAACTTTTACTTTTCTGTGGAGCAACGATTGTCACCTTTGCGTGTTCCCCACACTTTCCTCCTATAACTCCCCTCCTCCTGGCGAGTTTTTAACCATGAATTACCCTCGTAACTCCCCTGGCGCCCCTTTCCGTCTTATTATCTGCGCCGAACTCTGACGACGCCGTACACACACGCACTCGCTGTCCGCAAGTTCACCTGACCTTCACCTTTGGCGCCTGTCTATTTTTCGTGGACAACCTGTCCTAAACAGCGCCGACATTTTTGTCAACCCGACTTTTTCGCCTGCTGTCCGCCAGACGATTCTCTCCGCAGCGCACTCCTGTCCGTGTACTGTGCGTAACCCCCCACTGTCTCCTTTCCCTCTCAGGGTGGGCAATGGTTTTACCTGTGGTGGTTTTCTCGTGAAGTGAACTCTCTGCTAGCCAGTTCCCGCACAGGAGAAACCCCAGTGTTTATATCGTGGACACCCTTTCCCCGTCTACTCTCCCCACTCCGAGTGAGAAATGATATTTTTACCTGGTTTCTCGTGGACTCTGTATTAATTCTCCGTCACTTTTGAAATGCTTTGTCTACTGAAAATGGTGTTTATTCTTGACAGGAGAGCCCTCATCATCGTTGTTGTAATTGGGCATCCGACTCATGTCTCTGATGTTAGTATTCTCTCTAATCGACGAGTTCACAGATAAACGGAATGACAACAATGTCTATATTGTTATTGATCGGACGAAGCCTCCCAGAAATCTTCTCTGACACAAAGTGAAATGTTGACTAAGTGTTCTAGGGTATGTCCTTGTAAATGTGATGTTGAACAACAGATTAACCAAGATACATCACAACCAAACACCAGTCAGTGAACAAGAGTTAATTTTGCGCACATAATATTCCTTTAATTCTGAATTAACACAGACACATGTAACATCTAAATCCAGGAACAATAATTCTCTAAGAATATATCTCCATCCCAATGGAACACTTCGAATAACACTGCCTCTCACGGCCTACAAAATATCGTCCCACACGACAGGTGTCTCTCTCTAGGCCCGACTCAAGGTAACCCACTCTGGGTCTCGAATTCCACTCACTATCCCTGGAACCCACAGTGCGGAGTTATCTTCCGAACTCCGTCACAATTCTTCACTTTCTCAGACCACGACCTTCTCCTGGTCCGGTCTAGACTCAACTCCCTCTCAGCTCGGAGTTCAAACACTAACTGATCCCCGTCAATCTTTGTCCCTCTCTTTTCAACAATTCTATCCCCCACATTGCTTCACACACAACACACAACCTCACTGCTCCAACTGTCTGCCTCACCAGCTGACCTCTTCTCAGCTCCCCCTTCAATCACTGTCTTCTCTTTTTCACCCTCTGGGGGACTTATTATCCGCCCTATTTTATCTCGTGAACTGTTTATCTTGTACGGCCACTCACCTTAATGCCAATGACCACAGGCATGTGACAGCTGTCAATATCAGCATCTTTCAGCTGATTGTTGATTTCTTGGCAAGATTATGCTCAGTAATTTGCTATTGCTTTCTGAGCGACCGGCTCACATAACCCGTAAGTTACCGACTCGGAGAGAACCGCTACCGATTCTCGCGCAACGTAACGTTACTCACGGGATTATGGAGGAAGTCGCGTAACCTCTAGACCAGGGAGATCGGCATGGAAAGACTAAAACACAGAATACATTAAAGAATGTACAGACTAAAGCACTGAATACTTTAAAGAATGTACAGACTATAGCACTGAATACATTAAAGAATCAAAAGGCTATTGGTATTGGTTTAAGTAGTAGAAGAAATAAAAGTAATAATAATGTGTCTGATAAGACCAGTATACGTAATTTCACAGGAATCTCTCTGTGAATGTGATAAAATCTGCGGACATTGAAAAACCTAACACAAGCCTGTGAAACATTACCACAATAAGTCTAATCCCTGCTATTCCGTATGTATTATTTGCTGAATTATAACCTGGTAACATTATAATTTCCCTCTTTGCAGAAGTTAAGTTACAGCACACATTGAGTTGAGTGAGTAA
This sequence comes from Cepaea hortensis, assembly GCA_963921405.1. NCBI lineage: Eukaryota > Metazoa > Mollusca > Gastropoda > Stylommatophora > Helicidae > Cepaea > Cepaea hortensis. The sequence continues at coordinate 52,024,306 of OY992893.1, read as the reverse complement.
AGAACCGACATTTACAGCACTCTGGCCATTCCCTTTGTACTCCGTCCTCATCTCAATCACTCATCTTTGATGAATGAAAGATGAGTGATTGAAAGGGCCGAATGTAAGACGGGCCTGCGTGCCCAATTTGTTACCCTTTTAAAATAAAGTTCGTTCGTTCGTTCGTTCTGCAACAGGCATCTGTGACGGGATGAGTCTAGATCACTATGCAAACACCCCCACTACTGCGTTAGTGGAATTACTATTTACATTCTGGATTCAGTAGGCAGCTAAATTACTAATAATGACGTCATATTCGCGACGCAGACATTTTTTGCACTAAACCTACACACTGTACTATTGGGGACAGCACATTTCCACGTCATCATCAAATGATGTCACAAGGGAAATCCCCTGTCTTCAACCCTTATTAATATCAAGTCTAATGACTGGGGATATAGGTCCGTCACTCCCTAGCAACGGGAATACGGCGATATGCTATTAGTACTGCGGCACCGGAAATTGTGACTAACAACTTCCGTCCGGTTCACAACGACCATAGCGGCTGTGCTAAGCAGACCTTATATTAAGTGAGCTGCCATATCCAATTGCATCCTTGGTAGATTATACCAAACCCTATCTTAAGTGCTGCAATAAGACTGGGGGTGAGTGTAGTAACATAATAATTATGATTATAGTAAGAAGTGTGTACACATTTATATTCTGATATTGGGAAAACCCATAACTTTCCCGACCATGTATATTTATGAAACGTGGTAGTTGAAAGGGGAGACATTGAGAGAAAACATGTGAGGCCTAGATATATTTATAGATAAAAATATATATAGATATAATGTATGAACCTTACTGATTATTTTCATATGCATTTTGTGAATGTATTTACATGTATATTTTGTTGAAAATATGATAACATGATTTTGCCATGTGGGCAGAAGTAGAAGAGACATGTGGAACATGATTCTCACATGCCAGCAATATTACTAGGCGATTTATATTCAAACATAAATTTGCTTACCCCTGATTCACCGCCATGCCGAACTACATGACACTGACGGTCATAAGTTCAAAGCAAATACCATGTGGTGAGGAATCAGAATTTGGGGAGTAACTAACTCAACAAGGGATAACTGAGACATCCTAAAGCCCAATGCTTGGAATATCTCAGCCCCCTTGCTTGCCTGCTGGCCTTCTTCTGATCTTTTAGCTCGTATATTCTGTGGGGTATACCTCACGACTTCGTGGCGACACTTGATTGCTTTATGCCTAATGATTGATGTGGGATTAGGTTGAATTATTGTTGGCCTTTCCTTAGCTATCCAGGGAAACATCCTGGCTGCCCAGGACTTCCTCACCATGGTGTTAAGAAATACACCAGTAATTATTGCATATGAGTCACTTCAAGTTTTACAACCATGTACATTTTGTAATGCTTTTTTCAAACAAAGATTTGTCTACATGTTCTACTCCAATGGACCATGTGGTCTTAGAATGTGTCCACTTCTGGACCCTTTTTCACCTTGTATCATCATGTCATACAAGGTATAGCCAAGCTGATAAGAACTATTGGCCTTTGCTTTTGATACAGAATAGCAGAGAGGAATTGTTTTATTCCTGTTCTGCATCTGACACATACACAACAGACACACAACACCAACACTCAGATACATTGTTATTCTCAAGACACTAAGGAGTCTGCAACTGTTTGTTTGATTTAAGGAGCCTCGCTGCTGATACTGCTGACACCTAACTGGTCCGGTTACCGAAACTTTGAGCCACCAACTAGTGGAGACGGAACCTGAAATCCGGAGGAGCATCGTACACCTGTCGAATGCCAGGGTCGACTCCAAGACATAATACAACCGAAAGCCAGCACTATTCCTAACAGAGATCAGATTGTCTCAGGTGACTCTGTGTCTACATGTGTTCTGAGTGTGTCACTGTCTGGATGGTGTGAATGATGATATGCTATCTGTCTAAGCATCAGAAAACTATTTTATTTTTGTACCTGTAACATAATTGTAACTGTCATAGTTCACCACTTGAACGACAATTTTCATTATCTCTTTTACTATTAAAGAGTATTATTGTTTTATACTTGTACCCACGTACTCCCTTCGTGATCATTTGAACGCAAGGCGTGCGCGTGAGTGCGTGAAAGTATTTAAAACAGGGGGCTTCATCAAATGACGAAGGATCACCGACAGATAAACTAGACATTCGTGCGAGGTCTTCCTACATCCACGAGTGTTATTAACCTTCTGCCTTTGTCTACCAAGTGAATCCCAGTCTCTTCTATCGGGACCATCCCTTTAGACATTCTTGTAACGAGCCATAATTTCTAGAGACTGTCGGCAAACTCTTGGATAGGGATGTCTGTCTATTTCAATAGAAACACCCTAACGGTCGGTGACAACTGGGGGTTCGGTCCGGGATCTACCCACCTAATTAGAAATAGTTCTAATAAATTGTGTTACTTGGTACAAAAAAAAAAATTTTTCTCATCTCAGTAAAGGGTAGAGTAGTTTAGGAAACTCTGTAATTAGTTGTTTCCATTCGATTGAGAGAGTGAAAGTGTGTTTTGTATCATTGTTTGTACTAACCATTTTTGTGTATGTACTAATAAGATCTGTAAATTAATGCAATTGTATTAGTATAACTTGAATTGGGAAGTAGTATAATATTGATATAGAAATTGTAGTCCACTGATCACTCACCCTCTCAGTCAAAACTCAGTCATGAGTGCATCAGCAGATTTGCACGCATCAGCGGTAGCTATGGGGTTATCGGAGCCCGAAGCAGCCAAATATGTCCATGATATGGAGAGGGAGTTAAGGAAAGAAGACAGGGAAGATAAAATACGTAGGCATGAACTCGAGCTTAAGAAACCTGAAGCAGCAACAGAACTTAAGAAAATCGAGGCTGAGAAAGAACTTAGGCAGTTACAGGAAAACGATAAGATCCGACAGCACGAGTTGAGGATGAAAGAGCTAGAAAACCAAGCTCTATCAGCAACCTGTTCTAATGCCAGCTCTCCGGCACCCAGCATTGAAACCCAGCTACATTCGACTTCTCATGTGGGTCCTATGAGTTTTCCTTTGATGCCGTTCGAGGAAACTCAGGGACAATTGGATAGTTACCTTCAGAAATTCGAGAAATTAGCTGAGTCATTTGGGTTGGCTAGGGAACACTGGAACTTGAAGCTTTCTCAGGCACTGAGGGGACAAGCGTATGTAGTCTTTCAGGGACTACCTCCAGGCCATGAACATTCTTATGAAAGTTTGAAATCGGCTTTATTGAAGAGATATGAGTTAACCTCAGCTGCTTATCAGCGGAAATTCCGAACCGCAAGACGTCTGAAGGGTGAGTCATTCTCACAATTGTCCACTCGTCTGCAGAGTTATCTCTGTAAATGGGAGACATTGGGAGAGTATGAACACTCCTATGCGGGCTTGCGGGAGATGGTTTTGTGTGAGCAGCTGAGGAACTGTATGTCGAAGCCAATGGAAACTTTCATCATTGAACAAGGGGCACAAACACTGGGGGAAATGATAGTCTTGGTTGAAAGATATTTGACTGCCCATGGGGACTCGGTCCCAACGCAACCTCCCCGACCTCAACAGAACCCACCTCCAAACAATCAGGGACAAACCCTTAGCAATATACCAGCAGACCAGAGGCAACCTCAGCAGCAGCATAACAAAAAACAAACCACATCTGGGGCTAGAAAACCATACTGCACGAATTGTCATAATAATTCCCACAGTACGGCAGACTGCAAGCGCAGAGCAAAACCCCAGATTGCGGCTTGCTTCTCGATAGGGAAGAAATCCACTACACTACCACCGCCTCCCGAAATGAGAGGACATCGAGTGGTAGAGAAGATCAATGTCAATGGACAGTTGGTCGAGTGTCTGCATGATACGGGTTTAACGTATGATGCCATAATAGCATCGCACTTAGTAAAACCGGGTCAGTTGACGCAAAATATGGTTGAAGTTATGGGTGCGACAAGAAGTTCGCCTACCCTAACTTTACCAATAGCCCAAGTGTTAGTTAACTCTAGATTTGTAAAGGGAACTATATCGGCAACAGTGATGACTGATCCTATCTATGACATGATACTGGGAAGTAAATATGTTTATTTAGGGGAACCATCCACTCCCATGATAGTAGGGAGTGCACTGACCCATGTCCCAACTCTAACACCTGGCTGTAACCAACTTCCTAGTGCTAGGAAGACTCTTCAGAGAGGGAATTTTTTTTCCTCAAAACGTTCGCTAGCGGTAGGGGACAAAGTGTTACTCTTAAGATCTAGTGGGACTAATAAGGAGACTGAGTTGCAAGGACCATTCCCCATAATGGAGAAAGTGTCCAACACCAAATATAAAATCTTCATGAAAGGTAAGATGAAAATCTACCACATTAAATTGCTCCGCAAATATTATGACAGAGCAAAAGAACGACCAATACATCTGGTAGCTCTAAATGTTGTTCAGAAAGTAGGGAGGAGGGAAGAACCTCTTAGCTTTCCATACCCACTTCTGACTGGATCCTCACTAAACTTATCTGGAGAAACGCCAGGTCATACCAAAGTACCAAGCCAGCCCCGGAGTCGAAAGAAGTCTAATAGATCCTTCTCTAGAGGGGAACAATTGGTTCAGATATAATCTGGTGAGAATGCATAGTCGATCTAGGCTCATCCACCCTAAAAGTTCGCTGAGCCGTACTTTTCTCTAGGGACGGCATATGTGACGGGATGAGTCTAGATCACTATGCAAACACCCCCACTACTGCGTTAGTGGAATTACTATTTACATTCTGGATTCAGTAGGCAGCTAAATTACTAATAATGACGTCATATTCGCGACGCAGACATTTTTTGCACTAAAACTACACACTGTACTATTGGGGACAGCACATTTCCACGTCATCATCAAATGATGTCACAAGGGAAATCCCCTGTCTTCAACCCTTATTAATATCAAGTCTAATGACTGGGGATATAGGTCCGTCACTCCCTAGCAACGGGAATACGGCGATATTCTATTAGTACTGCGGCACCGGAAATTGTGACAAACAACTTCCGTCCGGTTCACGACGACCATAGCGGCTGTGCTAAGCAGACCTTATATTAAGTGAGCTGCCATATCCAATTGCATCCTTGGTAGATTATACCAAACCATATCTTAAGTGCTGCAATAAGACTGGGGGTGAGTGTAGTAACATAATAATTATGATTATAGTAAGAAGTGTGTACACATTTATATTCTGATATTGGGAAAACCCAAAACTTTCCCGACCATGTATATTTATGAAACGTGGTAGTTGAAAGGGGAGACATTGAGAGAAAACATGTGAGGCCTAGATATATTTATAGATAAAAATATATATAGATATAATGTATGAACCTTACTGATTATTTTCATATGCATTTTGTGAATGTATTTACATGTATATTTTGTTGAAAATATGATAACATGATTTTGCCATGTGGGCAGAAGTAGAAGAGACATGTGGAACATGATTCTCACATGCCAGCAATATTACTAGGCGATTTATATTCAAACATAAATTTGCTTACCCCTGATTCACCGCCATGCCGAACTACATGACACTGACGGTCATAAGTTCAAAGCAAATAACATATGGTGAGGAATCAGAATTTGGGGAGTAACTAACTCAACAAGGGATAACTGAGACATCCTAAAGCCCAATGCCTGGAATATCTCAGCCCCCTTGCTTGCCTGCTGGCCTTCTTCTGATCTTTTAGCTCGTATATTCTGTGGGGTATACCTCACGACTTCGTGGTGACACTTGATTGCTTTATGCCTAATGATTGATGTGGGATTAGGTTGAATTATTGTTGGCCTTTCCTTAGCTATCCAGGGAAACATCCTGGCTGCCCAGGACTTCCTCACCATGGTGTTAAGAAATACACCAGTAATTATTGCATATGAGTCACTTCAAGTTTTACAACCATGTACATTTTGTAATGCTTTTTTTCAAACAAAGATTTGTCTACATGTTCTACTCCAATGGACCATGTGGTCTTAGAATGTGTCCACTTCTGGACCCTTTTTCACCTTGTATCATCATGTCATACAAGGTATAGCCAAGCTGATAAGAACTATTGGCCTTTGCTTTTGATACAGAATAGCAGAGAGGAATTGTTTTATTCCTGTTCTGCATCTGACACATACACAACAGACACACAACACCAACACTCAGACACATTGTTATTCTCAAGACACTAAGGAGTCTGCAACTGTTTGTTTGATTTAAGGAGCCTCGCTGCTGATACTGCTGACACCTAACTGGTCCGGTTACCGAAACTTTGAGCCACCAACTAGTGGAGACGGAACCTGGAATTCGGAGGAGCATCGTACGCCTGTCGAATGCCAGGGTCGACTCCAAGACATAATACAACCGAAAGCCAGCACTATTCCTAACAGAGATCAGATTGTCTCAGGTGACTCTGTGTCTACATGTGTTCTGAGTGTGTCACTGTCTGGATGGTGTGAATGATGATATGCTATCTGTCTAAGCATCAGAAAACTATTTTATTTTTGTACCTGTAACATAATTGTAACTGTCATAGTTCACCACTTGAACGACAATTTTCATTATCTCTTTTACTATTAAAGAGTATTTTTGTTTTATACTTGTACCCACGTACTCCCTTCGTGATCATTTGAACGCAAGGCGTGCGCGTGAGTGCGTGAAAGTATTTAAAACAGGGTGATTCATCAAATGACGAAGGATCACCGACAGATAAACTGGACATTCGTGTTAGGTCTTCCTACATACACGAGTGTTCTTCACCTTCTGCCTTTGTCTACCAAGTGAATCCCAGTCTCTTCTATCGGGACCATCCCTTTAGACATTCTTGTAACGAGCCATAATTTCTAGAGACTGTCGGCAAACTCTTGGATAGGGATTTCTGTCTATTTCAATAGAAACAATTTCAGAGGAATCTCTCTGTGAATGTGATAAAATCTGCGGACATTGAAATACCTAACACAAGCCTGTGAAACATTACCACAATAAGTCTAATCCCTGCTATTCCGTATGTATTATTTGCTGAATTATAACCTGGTAACATGATAATTTCCCTCTCTGCAGAAGTTAAGTTACAGCACACATTGAGTTGAGTGAGTAAAGAACCGACATTTACAGCACTCTGGCCATTCCCTTTGTACTCCGTCCTCATCTCAATCACTCATCTTTGATGAATGAAAGATGAGTGATTGAAAGGGCCGAATGTAAGACGGGCCTGCGTGCCCAATTTGTTACCCTTTTAAAATAAAGTTTGTTCGTTCGTTCGTTCGTTCTGCAACAGGCATCGAAGAGTCCCAGTACTAATGGTACCAGTAGCAATGCGATTATGTGTCCGCCTGGCCTTTTTCGGGTTTTGAATATCGACAAGATCATCTGGTCACTCACTGCAGCACCATCTCTCTTCAGGCTGTGATGGTCTATTTGTTCTTCTGCACTATACACACTATCCCAAAGAGCCCCAACAACATTTGCCCTTGCATGCACCAATACCTTCACCAAGTGGTGGAAACGCAGTCATTATACCCGCCTGCTCGTGTTCCACCACACCAGCATGTCTAGGGTTAAAACACAACAGCTGGTCTCTATTTTTGATTGTTAAATGGAAGCCAGCCACACTACCCGAAGCATGCCTGTCTTACCTTTCTCATCATACGTTGTAAGTCCATTACAATCACTACATGTGTGGTGTTGTTTGTCTTCAAGCTAGCTGAACGCTACCGTGACTGCCTCCACCTCCATTCTCAGACAAGATCAGCACACGTATGATGCGATCACTGCACTCTTCTTGGCAAACGAAGCAGAGGAAGAGCCATAAAACACACGGACAAAGAATTAGAGACAGAGATGATATGGGAAGGCCATTGAACGAGCTGCAAGAGACAGCAAAAAATAGGAGACAATGACGAGCGTTGGTTGAGGCTCTATAGTCCAATGGGAGATTAAGAGCAATGATGAAGATTATTCTTACTTAATGGGCCAGAATTGTCACTACTGCTGGCAGTTGGTTCATTCCATGCACTAGCCTTTTGGACTTAAACGTTAACTTCTCGTTCAGAAAACAATTACAAGGTACTACAATTACAAGATTTCCTTGAAAATCAACAAGGAACTGTTAGAAATCTCCTGCAAAAGACAAATACTATTTTGGGGAAACAACGTTAGTATTGTTCCGTGTAGTAACGACAGAAGTAATAACATCCACGTTCGCAGAAACTGCATGGACAGAAATCGCATACAGACAGAAACTATCTCTAGTACGGGGGTGTATTTGAAAGATCATACCCAAACAAACAAAACCAAGAAAAAAAACCTGACATCTGCGTGACAATGTGGGATCTTCTAAACACGTTATCAGTTGTGTAATCACCGGGTTGACTGGATAGTCATACCATCTATTTGGCAAGTGAGATCATACTCCATGTAGCGAATTGCAATTGGATAGCAAGATAATGATACGTTGCTTTTTTGTTGTGACGCAACCACACGCTGGTAAAGGATGAAGAGAAAGGTGATCTTAGAGATTATTGCATTATTTGAGAACTCAGCGAAATACAAGGCCACTGTAATGCTACAACGGCATATCAACATGTGTATGCGTGTGCGTGTGTGTGTGTGTGTGTGTGTGTGGGTGGGTGGGTGGGTTGGTGGGTGGTTGGGGGTGTGCGTGTGCGTGTGTTTATGTGTACGTGTTCGTGTGCACATGTGTGCGTGCATGTGTCTGTCTATCAGTCTCTGTGTGTAGGTGTCTGTCTCTAACTATGTCTGTGTGTGTCTATCAACCACTGTGTGTAGATGTATCTGTGTGTTTGTGTGAGTATGTGCGTGTGTGAGTATGTGTCTGTCTGCCTCTCTATCTCTGTCTATGTATGTAGGTGTTTCCTTTGCCTCCGTGTGCGTGCATATATATATATATATATATATATATATATATATATATATGTGTGTGTGTGTGTGTGTGTGTGTGTGTGTGGTGGGGGGGGGGGTGGTAAAATGTGGGGGAAATGTCGAGTTAAAGATCTACCCAAAGTATATATGGATCCTCGCCGGTGCTCTGAGCTCAGTTTCTCTAGACTCAGGTTTGAGTTAGGAGGAGAACGAAGCACTTATGTGTTGCACCCGTGTGCCGTGATGTTGATCCATCGACTAAACTAACTAAACTGTGTGTGTGTATATATATATGCGTGTGTGTGTGTGCGTGCGTGTGTGTGCGTGCGTGTGCGCGCGTGCGCGCGCGCGCGTGTGTGTGGTGAGAGAAAGAGAGCTTTATCGACACCAGCGAGATGGGTCATGAAAGAATCCCGCGGTGAACAAGACTTGAACCCGAAACCACCAGGCCAGCATATAAGTCTCAACTTGTTTCCTCCCACGGGACGTTCGATTAGAGTCTGTTGACAAGGAAATACTCGCGACCTGTGGGGGAAACACGACCCTGGCCCAATTTCAGGCAGCCGGTAATTGCTGTGTTGAACCACGACCTGGTTACAGCATGATACGCCGCTCAGTAGGTGTCACATTTAGTAACGCTATAGCAAATCCTGCTGATTTCAGGACACGGAGAGGGGATGGAGAGCTCTACAATACGGTTTCCGTGAGTACTTTAATACCCGGTAGGGAGAACGTTGTCTACACCAACCTCACTCTCTATAGATGCAAGCTCTTGTAACATCCTAGACGACATGGACTTCAGTTTATCAGATGTACAGACTTTAACCTCAGTTTTCCGGAGTATTCATAATTATCCAACCAACCATCCAAACAGCCAACCAGCATTCCACCATCCAACCAACCAACCATCTAACCATCCAACTAACCAACCATACATCCAACCAACCAACCATCTAACCATCCAACAAACCAACCATACATCCAATCAACCATCTAACCATCCAACTAACCAACCATACATCCAACCAACCGACCATTTAACCATCCAACTAACCAACCATACATCCAACCAACCAACATCCAACCAACCATTCACCCAACCATCCAACTAGCCAGCCAACCCACCAACATCAACCATCCAACCAACCATCTAACCATTCAACCAACTAACCAATCTACCAACCACCCAACCAACCAACTATCCAACCATCCAACTAGTCAGCCAGCCAACCAACCAACCATCCAACTAATCAGCCAACCAACCAACATCCACCCATACAACCAACCAACCATCCAAAGATCCAGCCATACAACCAAGATCCATCATCCAGCCAACCAACCAACATCCAACCATCTAAACAACCAACCAACATCCAACCATCCAACCATCAAACCAACCAACCATCCAACCAGCCAACCAACATCCAGCCATCCAACCAACCATTCAACTAGCCAGCGAGCCAACCATACAACATCCATCCATCCATCCAACCAACCAGCCAACCATCCATTCGGCCATCGAATCAGATAACCAATATCATACAATCAAGCAATCAACCAACCACACATCCAACCAACCATCCAACAAACCAACCACCACCCAACCATCCAAACATTCAATCAACCAACCATTCAACCAACAATCCATGCAATCAACCAACTATCCACATCTAACCATCCATGACATTTACCACCTCTATTACAATGATACCAACCAAAGATCAATGACAACGTGGATCTGCTATAACAGACTCTTCAAACTTTCGCCATGTGTATCACGACTAAACTCGCACAATAAAAATACAGAAGCGTTTTGCACGCCTTGAGATATAGTTGCCATATGGTGCCAGACAGATATTGATATAAACACATGAGACCTAGTGGACATATGGTGGCAGACAGATATTGGTATAGTTTTTTTAGTTTTAGTTTTAGTCGTTGGATCAACATCACGGCACACGGTTTAACCCATAAGTGCTCCGTTTTCCTCCTAACTCAAACCTGAGTTTGGAGAAACTCAGCTCAATGCACGAACTTCGTTGCATCGGCGAGGATCCTTAAATTCTTTGGGTAGATTTTTAACTCGAAATTTTGCCCGGGCAGCTCCGTTAGGCTACTCTTTTTCGATTTCCAACTGCCAAGGGATTTTTTACGTGCGCAACAATACACACGGGCGTCCGATCTCACTACCCAGAGACCAGGGGAAATTACTGGAAGTCCAGGTAGATTTTTTAAATAAATCCTGGTCCTCACCGGGGCCTGAACCTGGGACCTCCAGCACTCGAGGCGGACACCATACCTCGAGACCACTCAGCCCCCCCCCCCCCCTAGATATTGGTATCAACCCCTGAGACCTATTGGGCATATGGTGCCAGATAGATATTGGTATAACCCCATCTGCATTCCAAGGGTGATGTGGTTAATATGAAGGCAGCCGTTTTCACTTCCCATGGTTTTACAAACAGCAGACTCAGCTGAAACTAACGGCTCATTATGGAAAGTACTACACCTATCTGTTAATATAGTATAACCGTGTTCATAATCCGGAGTATAAACTCTTGGGATTCTGAAATTTTTTAAATTATTTATTTATTTATTTATTTATGTATCTTCATTATATTGATTTCATTCTTTTCCATGTTTCCATTCTTCTCATCCATAATGTAGTCACTGTAGTGGCTTCCTCGTGCTTATATGTTGTGTTCTGTGTATCTATTTGCCGATGAAGGCTAGTTGCCTCAATGTCCTAAGTGTTTCTTAATAGCGTTAAGTTGATTTAAGACAAGAACCGACATCACTGCACTCGGAGCATTCCCTTAAGCACTCAGTACTCATCTTCAACAGCCAGCGGAGAGTTCCAATACTAATGATGCCATTTACAATATGATTATATGTCCGTCTTGCTTTACCTCTGAGTGGCAACTGTCTACCGGAACCTCTGGACCCCCCCCCTCTCCCCCACCTTTTTTTCTGATGCATGATGATGTCTTCCTTGTCCGCAGCTACAGCGAAATATGACGTTGCCTGTAACACCTTCAGTTTGTCTGCAATGGTCGATCGGTAGCGCCAGGCTGTATCGCATACACACTATTGGTGTGTCCCTTGAATACCCAAGAATCACCCTCAAGGCGTTATTCTATATACTCTCTAGTTTCACTACATGACTGACTCTTTGAGACAGTGAGCATTCCTAGTCCATACTCTACAACTGACATGATCAAGTTCTGCAGGAAAAAAAAAAAAAAAAACTGAATAGCATTTCCTGCTCCATGTCCCTTGCCGCCACACACTTCAGTGCATTGGGTCCCTTCTGACACTTTTTAACCACCACTTCAACATGATCCTTAAAGGATAGGGTTCTATCAAAAGTGATTCCGAGATTCTTTAGCCTGCATTCTCTATTCACATTTCTACCATTTATTGTGAGGCTTGTGAGGTCAGCTTTAATAATCATATTGTCCAGAGAGCACCACAAGACATATGCCTTTTCTGGGATACTATCAGCATTCATCACCGTGAACCAATCCATCACTTTGTCCAATGTGCCTGCAGCTCCTGCGCCGTTTGATTTCTATCCCTCCTCTGACTGTATGCGAGAACATCTTCTGCAAATGTTGGTATCCTTCCAGCCTCTGGTGATTCGAGCCTTGCAATTTTGCTTCTATGCACATTGAAAAGTACAGGTGAAATTTCTGACCCCTGTAGTAGTCCAGGGGTTTGATAGATGGCTCAGATATCCATATACCCAGCCGGAGAGCCACTCTACGAGACTACAAAACAACTGCAATCCGGTTCACCAACGAAAGTTCACCATCTCCATGAGAGGGTACATTAAAATATCATATCTGACTTTGTTGTAACTGTCCTTGAGATCGAGTGATGCCACCGCCGTCTCCTACATGTTGTGGAACCCTTCATAAATATCATATGCAAAAATGGCTGCATTTGCCCAAGTATCTATCCCTGGTCGGTAACTTCACAAACTCTTCGGGGTGGGGTGGGGTGGGTGGTGGGGGGGGGGGGGGTGGGGGGAAGCTTTTCCCTTTCTTAATATTCCTGAAGCTTAGCAGCAACGATCTTCTCCAGCACCTTGCCAAAAATTTTCTATAGAATGATAATCCTGAATCCATTTAGCTTTGAATTATCTTTGCCTGGTTTAGGAAGTGGTGTTAAATCACTGTGCACCCAATCCTGGGGTACCGATATAAAGATGCATTGCTTCGTGTTATTTTATGCTGTTAACATAGTATAAGGAAAATATAGAACAAGAAATCTTGAATTTAACTCTTATTAAACATGCGCGTTTGAGTTTGAATGTGCTTGTTAATATTTAGGGTGATTCTTTTAATTGGTTTTTCGAGTGTACCCTCTTTGTAAGCGCTAATAAAATGGATATTTAAAATTTATAACTAGGGCAGAACGAAACAAAAACTTATAATTTATTCCTTAATGAACGCTTAGGAATATTGGCTCTAAATTATGGCATCCCGAATGCTAAGAGTTAAAGTATGCTACAACAAAGCTCATTACTCAGTATTGTATGAGTTAAAGCTTGGTACAATTAATTACATTATGCAGTGTTGAGTTGAATGAGTTCAAGCTTGGTACAATTAACCTCATTATGCAATGGCACAGAATACCGGACGGCTTAACCTTTTCTTCTCCCAACGGCAGTATCTGTCATAGAGTTATCGTTAAAATAAACAGAATCAGAGATTAATCTGGAAAGAAAGACATAGACTAAAGACATACAGGAAGAGAGGTAAACATAAGCAAGGAATATAAGTTAGACAGAAATAGCCATGAAAAATATACAGAGAACAGGTACGGTGAGGCATAAGTAAAGAGAGGACAAATTGTAAGAAAGAAAAACGACAAAAGAAAGACATGCTTTTAGCTATGTCTATTTTAAGTGTGCGTGCTTACGTAGGTGCGTGCGTACGTAGATGCATGTGTGCATGTGTCTATGTGTGCGTGAATTCGCTTTGCTGTTGCGAATGCTACCTTAAACAACATTCGTTCTTTCTTTCTTTCTTTCTTTTTTTCTTTCTTTCTTTCTTTCTTTCTTCTTCATCGTCAGCATCAACAATCTAGTCCACGGTATATGGTGTTTGTCATCATGTTTGTTCACACCTTCTTGCCTGGAATGTCCAGTCATTTCCTATACCGGTGTTTCCCCATCTCCACGACGCTAAAATCAAAATGCTGAGCAGTTTCTCTCTAAGTGGTTGCTTGGCTCGGTTCCCATCCAACTTCCCTGTTCTCATCAAACTTCACTGTTCCCGTCCAACTTCCCTGTTCCCATCCAACTTCCCTGTTCTCATCAAACTTCACTGTTCCCGTCCAACTTCCCTGTTCCCATCCAACTTCCCGGTTCTCATCAAACTTCACTGTTCCCGTCTAACTTCCTTGTTCTCGTCTAACCTCCCTGTTCCCATCCAACTTCCCTGTTCCCATCCAACATCCCAGTTCCCATCCAACTTCCCTGTTCCCATCCAATTTCATTGTTCTCATCCAACTTCCCTTTTCCCATCCAACTTCTTAGTTCCCATCCAACTTCCCTGTTCCCATCGAACATCCCATTTCCCATCCAACTTCCCTGTTCCCATCCAATTTCATTGTTCTCATCAAACTTCCCTGTTCTCATCCAACTTCCCTGTTTCTATCAAACTTCATTGTTCTCATCCAACTTCCTTGTTCTCATCCAAATTCCCTGTTCTCATTCAACTTCCCTGTTCTCATCCAACTTCCCTGTTCTCATCCAACTTACCTGTTCTCATCCAACTTCCCTGTTCTCATCCAACTTCCTTGTTCTCATCCAACTTCCCTGTTCTCATTCAACTTCCCTGTTCTCATCCAACTTCCCTGTTCTCATCCAACTTCCCTTTTCCCATCCAACTTCTTAGTTCCCATCCAACTTCCCTGTTCTCATCGAACATCCCATTTCCCATCCAACTTCCCTGTTCCCATCCAATTTCATTGTTCTCATCAAACTTCCCTGTTCTCATCCAACTTCCCTGTTTCTATCAAACTTCATTGTTCTCATCCAACTTCCTTGTTCTCATCCAACTTCCCTGTTCTCATTCAACTTCCCTGTTCTCATCCAACTTCCCTGTTCTCATCCAACTTCCCTGTTCTCATCCAACTTCCCTGTTCTCATCCAACTTCCTTGTTCTCATCCAACTTCCCTGTTCTCATCCAACTTCCCTGTTCTCATTCAACTTCCTTGTTTCCATAAAACTTCCCTGTTCCCATCCAACTTCTCTGGTCCAATCCAACTTACCAGTTCCCAACCAACTTCCCTGTTCCCATCCAACTTCTTAGTTCCCATCCAACTTCCCTGTTTCCATCCACCATCCCAGTTCCCATCCAACTTCCCTGTTCCCATCCAATTTCATTGTTCCCATCCAACTTCCCTGTTCTCATCCAACTCCCCTGTTTTCATCAAACTTCATTGTTCTCATTCAACTTCCCAGTTTTCATCCAACTTCCCTGTTTCCATCAAACTTCATTGTTCTCATCCAACTTCCCTGTTCTCATCCAACTTCCCTGTTTTCATCCAACTTCCCTGTTCTCATCCAACTTCATTGTTCTCATCCAACTTCCCTGTTCTCATCCAACTTCCCTGTTTCCATCAAACTTCATTGTTCTCATTCAACTTCCCAGTTTTCATCCAACTTCCCTGTTTCCATCAAACTTCATTGTTCTCATCCAACTTCCCTGTTCTCATCCAACTTCCCTGTTCTCATCCAGCTTCCCTGTTTCCATCAAACTTCATTGTTCTCATCCAACTTCCCTGTTCTCATCCAACTTAATGGTTGCCATTCAACTTTCCTGTTCTCCGGACAATTTCAGTTCATCCCTCCTCAAGACACGTACAAACTTTCTACATCTAATGCGGATAGCTGCTGTCTATCGACACATCATAATCACTCACTACATTCTCAGGTAATTCGCTAATTAAAGCTCCTGGATAAACTTTATCTTAGGCCCCACTTCGGTTATTTTAAATCAATATGGCATTATATTGTATAACTTAATGAATTTGCAAATTGTTTGTTTGTTAATGACTCACTAACATTTAACACTCTTCTCTTCTCTTCCCCTCCCCCCCCCCCCTCCCCCCACCCCCTTGATAAATCCTGGCTGAAAATGCTAAATTATACCAGAAGTAGATGCAATAAGGCAATCCAACTCATTGAACAAATAGCACCAATACTAAAGAACAAACACGTATAAATAGATACTAAAATTAGCACTCTATACAACACAATCTTCCTACCAAGTCTATGCTACTAATGCCAAAACTGGACAATGACAGTGAAAGAGAAAAAAAAATAATTACAACAACGAAAATGAGATTCCTGAGAATAATGCTCAATGCATCAAGAAGAAAGAAAATTGTAAATGAAGAAATCGGGACTAAAGTGGGTGATATAGCAGTGCTAGATTTCATCAGAAAACAGCAAGTTACATGATTTGGCCAAATAACACGCCTACTAACTAACAATAAACCAATACAAGCAATGATGTACAAATCAAATGGAACCAGAAGAAGGGGCCGACCATGTAAACGATGGACAGAGAGAATAACAGTGTTTATGGGAATCTCGATATCATCATCATCAAATGCCGTGCAGACTGGCGTAGGCGTTCATGAGTCTCCATAGATCTCTGTCCTTGGTTTTCTGGATCAACTCTGTGGTTGATATTCCTCCATGCCACCGTCGCAATCCATCCAACATCATTTCTCGTGGTCTGCCTCTGCCTCTCTTCCCCTCGATCTTTCCAGTTGTCACGATATTCTCCAGCACCTCTCTTCTCATCACATGAAAAAAAAAGCTGTTTGTCTCTTTCTTATTGTTGTATATAATGTTCTAGTTTCGCCAGCCTCTTTAAGGCATTCGTCGTTAGTTACTTTGGCAGTCCAAGGAATTCGCAACATTCGTCTAAGGAACCACATCTCTGTTGCTTCCAATCTCTTCCTTATTTGTTCATTTATATTCCAAGATTCACAGCCATACAGCAAAACAGGTTATATATAGCACCTCAACACTCTCTTTCTTACATTCAATGATAGCGACTTATTACATAAGATATTCTTCATTTTTTGAAATGCTGCCTTTGCTTGCCCTATTCTGCTCTTGATCTCTGTTGTGCATCTTCCATCTGATGTTTTAAATGTCCCTAGATATTTAAAACTATCCACTTGGTGAAGAATTTTCCTTTCTATCTCTATTTCACATTTGGGTGTCACCTGTTTCTTTGATACCACCATTGTTACTGTTTTCTTAATATTCAAGGAGAGTCCTTTCTTTGCACTCTCTGTTATTACAATGTCCAACAATTGTTGTAGATCTGTTGCATTATCCGCTATCAATACTGTATCATCTACATAGCGTATATTATTTATATTATAACCTCCAAATATTATTCCTGGCTTTTCTTTGATCTCTCTCATTATTACTTCGCTATAGAGGGAGAATAGATCTGGTGACAAAACACATCCCTGTCTTACTCCCAACGTTATGTGTTCATAATTTCCTTCTTTATTTCCCATTTTAATTGCTGCTGTTTGGTTCCAGTAAATAGTTTTTATTATTCTGAGATCTATCCCATCAATGTTAATATCTTCCAACATTTTAATCAGTTTATCATGCTTTACTTTAACAAATGCCTTAGTATAATCTATGAAGCACAAATATAAGTCTTGCTTTGTCTCTACTGATCTTTCTAATAGTGTTCGTAATGTGTATATTGCATTGTTTGTACCTTTTCCTTCCACAAATTCATACTGTTCTTAATCAATTTCCATTTGTATTTTCTTCTTTGTTCTTCTCATTATAATTCTGAGTAGAAGCTTAGTGACATGATTTATGAGATTAATTGTACGAAACTCTTCACATTCAATTGCTCCTGGTCTTTTTGGTATAGCTATAAATACAGATTTCAACATATCACTTGGTATATATCCACTGCTATAAATAGCATTCAACATTTTGGTTAATAAATCTACTCCAAATTCTCCCATTACTTCTAATGCTTCTATTGTGATTCCATCTGGCCCAGATGATTTTCCTTTCTTCATTTGCTTGATAGCGTCATCAACTTCTTCTTTTAGAATATGTGGACCTTCTAATTTTTTTTTTCTTCTGTTAATTCTGCCCTTTCTCCATCATATAAGTCTCTTATATACCCATTCCACCTCGTCATTATAGCATCTTCCTCCAATAATATATTTCCTGTTTTTGATTTTAAACAACTTGTATTTATTCTTATATTTCTTCCTGTAATCTCATTGATTTGTTTGTGCATATTTGTTGTGTCTTTAATAGAATTTAATTCAATTGTCTTGCACTGTTCATTTAACCAACTTTCTTTTGCCTTCACACAATTATTTCTCATTTCTTTATTTATCTCATTATATGTATGCTTATCATTTTTACTCTGTTTTCTTTAGGCCATCAACTTTAATATTTCTTCAGTCATCCATTTTTTCTTAGCCTTTTGGCTTCTCTCCGGTAATATTTTTTGCTCGTTTGATGAATGGAATCCCTTAACATTTCCCATTGTTCGTTTATATTCTGTATTATAGCTATTGCATTATACCTTTTTTCACAATCACTCTGTATTGTTCTTGAATTTCTTTTATCTACCTTCAAAACCTCTTTAATCTCGATATATGAAGCACATAAACGGGTACTCCCCCGGTGTTTATGCTTCACCTCGACACCGCAAGGTACAAGAGGAACGAACAAGATGAGATTAGATATACCAGAAGTGGCTAAACGGATGATTAAAATAGCCAAAATCATCCAAGCGCGTCAGACTGAAATGCTTCTAGCTTTCTAGCCACAAAATCCACTCGGCTATTTATGGGCTCTATTCACTTTCTGCTTGTCAATTTATTTAAGACGTTATACTCTTATGAAAAACAAAACTCTCATCTTAGAGTACTCACATCTCGAGATAAGACATCACACAGTTTCATTTTTTTTTTTAAAGGATGACTGAAAACGACAATCTAATCATAAACAGAAAAATTAAGGACCTCTTTTAAAGCTATGAGGTGTCTTATGTAGAGTATATGGTGATAGCTCTATATAGCTCTGGATAGGCCTTAGGTTCATACCAGAATGCGATCGGCGTTGCCAGTAGTGGGTTGTGCTCAATATTTAAATTTCAAATCCCGAAACAACCACATAATCAAGTTATTATTGCTCACTGGATTTAGGAGGCCTGGTGTTCCTTGCCAGTGAGAAGTCCTGATCGTTCGGGTCCCATCGATTGACGGACGTCGGTCGCGGCGATTGGGCAATCTTGAGCATAGCCTACGATGGGTAGCGTTGTGATGTTCTGTTGTGATAATTTGGTGTGTCCAGTGTGTGCCGCGTGGTTACACACCCGCTTCACACGCGCGATCCGGGACTGTTTCCGGATCCGGTCATGGATATGCACTACTGACGAGCTCAAACAAGGGCGAAACTCGAGTATAGTGCTTCCATATTGACGTGGATAGGCCTTAGGTTCATACCAGAATGCGATCGGCGTTGCCAGTAGTGGGTTGTGCTCAATATTTAAATAGCTCTATATGTTAGATCACTTGATGGCTGATGAGGACCAGCTGGCCGATTGACTAGAGCGCTGGATTCTTCTTCGGGAGACCCGGGTTCGAAACCTCGTTAAGATGTGGAATATTTTTTTTCTGTCGGGGGCAAAAAGAAAATCCTAACCTGCACAGTTCGCGGCGACTGCACTAGCCAGGCGGCCCTAATACCCCAGGATCAATGGCTCCTCTGTCATACAAAGCACGGTACCATATTGGCAGTAAATGACAGTTTTCATGACAGATGGCTGATGTTGAAAACATCACAGCGGAATCCTTCATTTCCAGGGTGTTTTCCTAGTATCCATGACAGGCTGGGTCGACCTTTTAGCCCAAATCAAAGAAATGAAACCCCCGTCTGATTTAAAGCACAAAACCGCCGGGCTGGTCAGGAAGCGTGCTAGTCACTGCGCCTAGCGGCTCCCTAATATAAACATATACGTGAGTTATTCTATTCATGCGAACTTTCCACTCCCTCCGCCGCGCTGCTATTAAAATAGTAATGAAACACCGCACACAGAAGTCACAAGTCCCTAGTGGGTGCCTATGTGCAATCCAATCACATTAGTTTATAATTCAATTGACCTGATTCGCTACCACTGTCCTCATGTCATACCGTTAAGCTTGTTTTATTAACCCAGTCTGTTCTAATTAATACTATAACTCCTTCTGTCCCGGATAAGCTTTGCTTTAACTCGCTCCACTATACTTGTAACTTTAATTCACACATACACAATATCAACACCTGCACGATGAGATGCTTGAGGACAGCTGCCAACTAAACTATCCGAGACCGAGTAAGAAATTATGTTATCAGACAGACAGTGGGATAAACACCTTATGCCACATATAATATATTGATAGGCAGAAAACCAAATGGTTCGGCCATCTCGTTAGAATGCAACACCATCAACTACCAGCACTAGCGCTATATCAAAGAAGATCTTATAAGAGAGCAAGAAATCGCCAGAGAAGAATATAGATTGTCGATATCACATGGAATGACATACAGTGGCACACATCGGGCGCTGGAGCGTCAATTACTCCTTCATACGACGCTTGACGGCAAAAGTGGAAGCTAATAATGAAGATGATATAATAAATAACCTAATTTCAGCTGTTATATTAGTTCCTTCTGTTTTACGTAATTTATATAATAAACCACTCAATCTCGGGTAGTTTGTTAGCCCAGTCTGACCCTGACAGATAATATTGTAATTTCTGCTGACTCATATATTATTTCTAGCTACTGTCTGCGGCAGAAGAGTTACATTTACCCCAATTAACGTAATCGTAAAATGGAGTCAATCTGGCATATTGCTTCAGTCAATACGATCTGTTTGACTATTCCCTGTGTTTTTTTTTTTCCAGTGTGCAACAATTTGCCAGGTTTACGGTTCATTTCTCTTCTAACATTATTTCCACCCAGCAATATGGTTTATAAACTCTGTAGTGGGTCACTCGCGAGGTATTTCGTTGGTTTATTGTAACTCTTTAACAAATTCTGTACCAAACAAAACTTAAGTTTGGACCAAACAAAAATAAAAGACGAAAAATGGGAAGTAAGGGTGTGTCACAGTTATGGTTTAATAGTTGTTAATATGGTAGCCAACCTATTGTATTATAATGCAAGAACAACATTTCGGCGATATACGCGCTTGGCATAAATGAGAACGCGCTTAAGACGATTAATCATTCGCCACCTTACACGATCACCAGAGTCATGAATCAGGTCTGCGTTCTTGCTCTGATTATACCACGTGGGCAAGCTATCAAGGTATTTATCTATCTGCCTTCCCCTTGTTCTTGCACAGATAGTGCGCCAACTGCCTCGGCAACCACTGCGCCAGGTACCTCGGCTGCCCCTGCCACGAAGGCAGCAAGGAAGCCATGAAGATCGCCATCAAATCTAACCTACCCTATAAAGAGGCTAAGAGGCAGTACGAGGCTACCAATCGACTCACAAAACGCGACAAAGCGCAACTGGAAGGCCAACTGAAGGACCTAAGATCACAGTTCAAAAGCATGGAGGAAGAAAAAGACAAGACACAAGAAACACAGATAACAGTCGTTCAGCGCATCCTGGACGAATTGAAGCAAGTTCAGCAGAAGATTGAGCAGGATGTCGCTGGAATGGTTGCTATAAAGGCTGAAACAGATGAAACTCTATCAAATATCCAAGAAGAAAGAGAAAAGACAGAACAAACTCTCAAACAGATACAAGAAGAAAGAGCACAGACAGAACTACTCAAGTCCAAGACCGAAACACCAGAAGCAGAAGATGCAAAGTCCCAGACAGAAGAAGAAGTAAGAGGCGAGGAGAGAGAATTCCACAGCGACAGCGGCGAAGAAATGTGGCCGAGGATGAAGGAATATACCCGCAATGGACAATTTGTCCTGGTAGCAGACCATCTGAGAAGAAACATACGACGCAAAGATAGACCAAGAACATCCGAACCAGAAAATGCAAAAACCCAGACAAAAGAAGAAGCAACATATGAAGAAGAAGAACTGGGTGAAAACGGCTGCCCAAACCAAGAACAATGGTCCGACAACCGGTATCCCTCCACACCAAGATCGAACTGGCGAACACCGAGAAGATTCGAAGGCAAGCCAAGACGGGGAAATAGGAGGACACCAGAAGAGACGACAACTGGTAAAGCTCCCTGAAGGAAACAGCACCATATGACGGGGTGGGATCACAATTACTCCAGGCCTTAACAAGTGCGCGACTCTGTCCAGACATGAAAACCACATCAAGAAAGTAACAAATGCAATCAACCCATCAGAAGCCGGGAAGCTGACATCAAGCAGCCCAATGTACGAACGACAAACTACAAACTACACCATAAATACCCCAATTATAGCCAAGCCGAAAACTCGAAGGCTGAAAGGGGGTATTCGTACTAAAAATTGGATTGGATTGGACTTGTTCTTTTCCATCAAGTTTGCTAGTGTCACTAAATGTTCTAACAGATCAGTGAAATAACGGCGGCAGCAGAAAATGACAGTATAACATTAAAACAATTAAACGTGTGTGTGTCCTGTAACAGAAGGATATCGATAGCAAACAGTCAAACACAAACACAGTATGCATACCTTACTACGAACTCAAACCCGATTCACAGAAAGCACAATGGTGATAATAATAATAATAATAATAATAATAATAATAATAATAATAATAATAATAATAATAATAATAATAATAATAATGATGATGATGATGATGTAAACTTAACATGCAAACATAAGCTAAACCACAACACAGCAAATCTGACGTTTCGATCTTCGTGATATTCTTCAAAAACAACATAAACAGCTCTAAAGAAATACAACGAAATTAGAAAATAAAAATCAAAACGTTAGCAAAAACGTATTAATATCGAACGTTGAAAGACCATTGCGCGTAGGAATGAAAAGAAAATTGAAGAACGAAATAGAAAGAGGCAATTTAACCATTTCGATCACATGAAGCAAGTAAGCGATAGACAACAATAGTGGTAAGATAACATCAAGAGATGGAAGAACAGCTAGCAGTCTTTCACTTTGTACAATAAGGGTGAGAGACATAGTTTGTTGGAGATGGGTAGCGGCCAACTTTCATTGTGGGGACCACACTTTATTGATGATAGATCACTTAACGATATACAAAGATAGTTCCAGATAAAGTATCTATATGTTTGGTAGATTTTATATATTTGTGTGATATATGTTTTCGTGTACCTATTTACCAAACTCGAAATCGGTGTCAGATATAGCATATGTTGTTTGTACTTGTTCTCCGTTGTATCATAACATACCCTTATTGTTTCCCTTTCAGAGTCCAATAGCCGTGGAATGCTTTCGATGTATCAACAGAAGAGGAAATTGATTCACCAATGTTTTCTCTCAGAAATGCCAGCCCATTAAGTTGTTAATATCTGGCGCTATTACTCGATGAGTTTATCAATTCGCGTGACCTGCAAATTAAATTGCAGGCGAGTGCAAATAACAATTATATTCAGTTATTGGGGCAGAACGGAGGACATGGGCGTCATCAGGGGAAATAAGACTGTACTGTGAAGTACATCGTTGACTCTTTTTATTCCTGGGCCGTCTACGCCCGCGGTTAAATCACCCTGGTTACCCGAGTTTTTGAGAGCCAACTGAACTGTAGATCTTTGTTTATCGTCCATAAGATTGATCGAAAAGTCAATACAGATACCGGAGATCTTGGCTTCACACAGAAAAGCGCTATTCAACGGTAATGTCGAACAAATATTATTACCATGGCATCCTGTCAAATTCATCATCATCATGTCTCCTCCCGATAAGCGTAGAGCGGTCATGGTTCCACATCTCACGTGACCACCGGTATCTTAGATCAGATTTGTGTTCCTGTTCTCATTAAGCCACGTGGTCAAGAAATCCTGGTCTTTATGTCGTTGTCTTCGTCGTACTCTATCCCCATCAAGTTTTTTTTAGTTGTCATTAAGTTTTCTAGTTTAGTTTTCCTATTAGCTTCTAGGTCTACCAAACATGCAGTGGGTACCAGAAAATATCCTGGGAATTAAAAGCGGCTGTTTCTATAGTGATCATATCACCCATTACTTGTTTCTTATATTGACGGCCACTTGACTTAAGTGGCTTAAACATAGTTCCTAATTACCAAACACCAATAAGAGTGGCTGTGCTGGTTGAGACTGCAAATTCCAGATGAAATAACACCTACGGTTCGTATACCATTCCAATAAACTATAAAATAACTAACATCGCTTTTAAGGGAAGATAAGTATTATCATAAATCAGTAGTGTATGAAGATAAGTATTATCATAAATCAGTAGTGTATGAAGATAAGAATTATCATAAATCAGTAGTGTAAGGAGATAAGTATTATCAGAAATCAGTAGTGTATGAAGATAAGTATTATCATAAATCAGTAGTGCAAGAAGATAAGTATTATCAGAAATCAGTAGTGCAAGAAGATAAGTATTATCAGAAATCAGTAGCGTAAGAAGATAAGTATTATCAGAAATCAGTAGTGTAAGAAGATAGGTATTATCAGATATCAGTAGCGTAAGAAGATAAGTATTATCAGAAATCAGTAGTGTAAGAAGATAAGTATTACCAGAAATCAGTAGCGTAAGAAGATAAGTATTATCAGAAATCAGTAGTGTAAGAAGATAAGTATTATCAGAAATCAGTAGCGTAAGAAGATAAGTATTATCATAAATCAGTAGTTTAAGAAGATAAGTATTATCATAAATCAGTAGTGTATGAAGATAAGTATTATCATAAATCAGTAGTGTATGAAGATAAGTATTATCATAAATTGGTAGTGTAAGAAGATAAGTATTATCATAAATCGGTAGTGTATGAAGATAAGTATTATCAGAAATCAGTAGTGTATGAAGATAAGTATTATCATAAATCAGTAGTGTAAGAAGATAAGTATTATCATAAATCAGTAGTGTAAGAAGATAAGTATTATCATAAATCAGTAGTGTATGAAGATAAGTATTATCATAAATCAGTAGTGTAAGAAGATAAATATTATCATAAATAAGTAGTGTAAGAAGATAAGTATTATCAAATCAAATCAAATCAAATCAACTTTATTAGGGTCACAAATTGGGCGCGCAGGCCCGTCTTACATTCGGCCCTTCCAATCACTTGTCTTTCGTTCATCAAGAGCATTATACATTTACATAGGAAGAAAAATAAACATTGTGAAATGAATGTTGTAAACATAAACAAGGCTAAACATGGAGAAAAATGTGTACATGAAAAGTATGTGACGTAAAAGTAGTGATGCCAGCGCGTCCCACACACACACACACCACACACACTCTCTCTCTCTCTCTCATTCACTCTCACTCATTCACTCACACACACACACTCTCACTCATTCACTCTCCCGCTCACTCATTCACTCTCCCGTTCACTCATTCACACTCCCGCTCACTCATTCACTCTCCCGCTCACTCATTCACTCTCCCGCTCACTCATTCACTCTCACGCTCACTCATTCTGTCTCTCCCGCTCACTCATTCACTCTCCCGCTCACTCATTCACTCTCCCGCTCACTCATTCACTCTCCCGCTCACTCATTCACTCTCACTCATTCACTCTCACGCTCACTCATTCACTGTCCCGCTCACTCATTCACTCTGCCGCTCACTCATTCACTCTCCCGCTCACTCATTCACTCTCCCGCTCACTCATTCACTCTCCCGTTCAATCATTCACTCTCCCGCTCACTCATTCACTCTCACTCATTCACTCTCACTATCATAAATAAGTAGTGTATGAAGATAAGTATTATCATAAATCAGTAGTGTATGAAGATAAGTATTATCATAAATCAGTAGTGTATGAAGATAAGTATTATCAGAAATCAGTAGTGTATGAAGATAAGTATTATCGAAAATCGTTGGGGTCAGTATAGCGGAAAGGCTGAGAGATCTCGCTCTGTAAGTTACGTTGCGCTGATGGCGGTGTAGCGGGTTCAGCCTACTAAAATATTTACATCTCGTCAATTGAGTTAATGACGCCAATTACATGTACCTCAGAAGTGGATTCGTCGGTATGTGAGGGACACTGGTAATATGGAAAGATAATCCACACGCAACGATCAATCCAGTGCACTCATGAGGAGTATTAACTTCTAGTGGTAGTGGGCAGAACTCAGTGGTATTGGGAAATAAGTGTTATCAGAACTCAGTGGTATTGTGAAATAAGTGTTATCAGAAATCAGTGGTGTAGGGAAATAAGTGTTAGCGGAAATCAGTGATGTAGGGAAATAAGTGTTATCAGACATAATTGTTATGGGAAAACCAGAGTTATCTTTGATATCGGGCAATAATCATCATCCACATCAACCATCGAGTACCGATTGTTATGTAGGAATAATGGGGCTAGCATCATAAATACAATACACCTCACGGCGCTAAAAGGGCCCTATATTTTTTTTTATATACTGCCAAGTGGAAGGTCAGTATGAGATATTATGTTATGAGATATAAAATATTGATAAGGGTAAATCAAGTATGTGTATACCCTAATAAATAGCCTGCTTCGTGGCGAAGTGGTTACAGACGCAGTTCGTGATCCCGCATACCCACATTCGAAACACAGCTGCGCGCGATTTGGCACCAGACCACGTTGTGTTTTTTTTTTTTTACGAAATGGTGTGGGTGCCGGTCGTTCATAAAGCAATTGCAAACTAAAAATAAATGTTTTGCATATCCATTACAGGACATCGCTGTCAACAACATCTTTCAGCTGTTTGTTGATTTCTTGGCAAGATTACGCTCAGTAGTTTGCCATTGCGTTCTGAGCGACCGGCTCCATACTCTCATAAGTCACTGGAGGGACTTGAACAGCTTCCAATTCTCGTGCGTTCACGTCAACCACGAGAGTATTCGGGGTTACGGAGAAAGCTGCTAATCCCTCAACCAGGGAGACCGGCAATGACAAACTACTGAACGTAAACTTGCCAAGAGAACATAACAGCAAAAACAATGCTGGTGTTGACTACAACGTCCTGTAAAGGATATGCAACTAATCAATAACGCCAAGTCAATATCTAGTTTTGTTTGGAGGTCAGCATGGCACAATGGTTAA
The DNA here is from genome assembly GCA_963921405.1 of Cepaea hortensis. NCBI lineage: Eukaryota > Metazoa > Mollusca > Gastropoda > Stylommatophora > Helicidae > Cepaea > Cepaea hortensis. The sequence continues at coordinate 51,997,148 of OY992893.1, read as the reverse complement.
AAACGCTCGCTTTTACACATTTCGGTGCGCTGATGCCGAGGTAGTGGATTCAACTCATACACCGGTCAGTTAGACTAAAATGTTGACTTCTCGTCCATGACTTGGGAACGTAAATTAAAACTACCTTAGAAGTCGGAGAGGGTTTCCTGATGGAGAGGAATACTGGTAATCGGAAAAGCTAATCCACACGCAACAAAAAAAACAGTCCAGTGCACTAAAATCTGTGGCACTAGTGTGGCATTAGTGCTGGGGAACATCGTGAAAACTGGAAAGATCGAGGGGAAGAGAGGCAGAGGCAAACCAAGAGAAATTATGCTGGATGGATTGCGACGGTGGCATGGAGGAATATCAACGGCAGAGTTGATCCAGAAAACCAAAGACCGAGATCTGTGGAGAGTCATGAACGCCTACGCCAGTCCGCACGGCCTTGATGATGAATGCGGACTACGCTAGAGTTAAAAGCGAGCGAACGCCGGAAAAGTATGGTTTTAAATACAGTAAAGGTGAAGGGATCCTTCTCACACCACGACAGATATCTGGTACATGGCGCTAACGTATCTTTAGACCGACCGGTATCTGATGGGTGTCTGGTGAATATCATGAATGCCGTTTTTGCTTCTCGGGGAAATTTGTTGGTACCCATTCTAGACTATGTTGATCTGGAATCCCGGGTTAATGGAAAAATAATCCCTGACTCGAGAGGGTTTTGAAGATATGAGAAATGCAAGAGTGCTAGTCACTGCGTGAATACGGCTTCTGCATAAATTAAGGTTATGTCATATATAATTTTTTTTTTTCGCGTTTCCATCCTGTTTCAGGATATTGCGGTCAACACCAGCATCTTGCAGCTGTATGTTCTTCTTCTTCTTACGTTCGCCTGAAATATGCTTATAACTGCAATGTTGTCTCTTGTATGAATCCAACAGTCTTTTTTAGTTCATTCAGCGGTCCATAGAGTTTATCCTCCACTTTTGTCTCTCTAGGCCAGAAGGTTCGCCTGGATATGTTGTAGTTTGGGCAATCCTGGAGCTGTATGTTGGTTCCTAGGCTAGATTACTCTCATCAGCACGCCACGACTTTCTGAGCGACCGGCTCCATACTCTCATAAGTCACTGGCGAGACTCGAATCACTTCTAATTCTCGTGCGCTCACGTCAACCACGAGAGTATTCGGAATTAACGGAGAAAGCTGCTAACTTCTCGGCCAGCGAGCCGGCTCATATATAATATTGTCAACGGAATATCACGTGGCGAAGTGGTCAAGCCGTTTGACAATAATGCTGAGGGAATATCAAGTTAGCTTATGTTGTGTTAAATATTTTTAATGGTATATCAGTTATAATGATACAATGATAAATATTTATAAGGGATATTAAGTAACATTATGCAGTATTAGGTAAATGGCGGTCAACACCAGCATCTTGCAGCTGTATGTTCTTCTTCTTCTTACGTTCGCCTGAAATATGCTTATAACTGCAATGTTGTCTCTTGTATGAATCCAACAGTCTTTTTTAGTTCATTCAGCGGTCCATAGAGTTTATCCTCCACTTTTGTCTCTCTAGGCCAGAAGGTTCGCCTGGATATGTTGTAGTTTGGGCAATCCTGGAGCTGTATGTTGGTTCCTAGGCTAGATTACTCTCATCAGCACGCCACGACTTTCTGAGCGACCGGCTCCATACTCTCATAAGTCACTGGCGAGACTCGAATCACTTCTAATTCTCGTGCGCTCACGTCAACCACGAGAGTATTCGGAATTAACGGAGAAAGCTGCTAACTTCTCGGCCAGCGAGCCGGCTCATATATAATATTGTCAACGGAATATCACGTGGCGAAGTGGTCAAGCCGTTTGACAATAATGCTGAGGGAATATCAAGTTAGCTTATGTTGTGTTAAATATTTTTAATGGTATATCAGTTATAATGATACAATGATAAATATTTATAAGGGATATTAAGTAACATTATGCAGTATTAGGTATGGTCAAGGTTATATCAAGTATGGTTGTGTCGTATTTAATACGAGAAGTACAATAAAACTGTGTATAAAAGTGTATGGAATGAACACATTACCATGTCATCACATCGAACAGAAAGTTTTAAGAGCGAATCTTCACAACCTTTCGACTACGAAAACCTCAATTATTAAGAATGCTCATACAATTTTAAATGATGCCGAAGGAATATCTAGTAAAGTTATGTAGTATTACATATTATCAAAGGAATCAAGATTGGTCATGTCACATTAAACATTCTTTTTCGTTTGCTCTTTATTTGCAATTGGCGCGTAGACCCTCAAACAAACCACACCAAGCCGTCCCATATTTTGCACTCTCCTGCAGCTTCCCTCATGTCTTCCCAATTGTATTAATTTCTGTAGTTCTCTTCTCCATTATTGTTAGGTGTCCAGCTATTTCGTTCGCCTTGTGGGTTCCAAACAAGGTAGTGTCTAGTTATATTGGCCTCAGATTTTCTCATTTTGTGTTCTTTCCAGCACCTGCTTCTTCACCTCACTTCTTGGTTCGCTGAATTTTTTTTATTTCTCTCTAAGAGCAACACATTGGTGATTCTGCCGTAAAAGTATTATTATGTCACATTAGACATTGCCGAATCAAATACTATATTCCGTATAAGCATTGCTAAAATAATTATAACGTATGACCATACCATATTAAACAGTTGGAAGGGAATGGCAAGCGAAGGAACATATATTATGTTTCAAAACCTATGAGGTAGAGTGAGCAATTCCCTCCTCCCTTAGATTTTACTTCACATCAGAGATCTAGGCAGCAATGCTATAAACTTTCGTATCAGAAAATACAAAAAGAAAGATGGCTGCCGCACGTGTTCACACAGATGGCAAACAGTCGCTGAGGAAAGGAAGTGAACGACTGTAAAAACAATTTAGTGACGTCATGGAATGAGACCTGCAAGTGGTTTATGGTTGTTTTCCGAACACCATTAACTACCACAGCTAACGTCCGTTTTTCTCGTCTGCCGCCGGCCATCCAGGACGACTTCCTTGCTTGTTTCCATGGTTACTGTTCTTCTCTCTAGTCTCATTTCCTGTTTGTTTCCAGAAGTAAATTTTTGGGAGTTAATGTCTTATGGTAATGGCGTAATATCTCATTCCCTTGCAGGAAGGAGGCTTTTGTGTCTATGGAAGGTAATTCCGTCACAGATAATGCTAAAAGTAGATTAATGAACCCTTTACATTGGGCGTAGAGCTCTAGACCCATATTTATATTAAGCAATTGGCAGTCGGTGTATTATGAGGTCAATATCACCGGACCGCCTTTACTTCCATTTAATTTCCATGTTTTAAATTTAGTTGGGTCGACATGGCACCCAATGTCAATTTTATAACTGCCTCGATGCGGATTTGAACCCATGGCCACCGAGCCGTTAGCTCCCAAAGTTGATGATGTTGGGTTCTCAAGTGATATGACAACGCATCTCTAAGGTGAAAGCAGTATGATATGACGGGACAAACCCCGCACTCTTCGTTTTACCGTTTCACAACAAATTCATAGTGACCGTTCTGAGAGCCCCCGGGAGATAAGAACTGTAAAATGTATCTGGGAACATTCTTTCTCAGTATGAGTTTGAACATGGACCTGTGCGTTGATAGCTAGTGCACTATCTAATGTGCTGCAACGCACTATATGACATGACTCATCATCATTATCATCATCGCGTTCGTCTGTCCTAAGATTGGCGTTGAAGTCGTCTTAGCGTCTCGCTTGAATGACTCCTTTTAGCAATTATTGTCAGCTCTACACGACTATACCAATGTTCTTGCTTAATAAAGTTGTTTAATCGATATCCTCTTGTTCTTTTCCTCTGGATTATGATCTTCAGTGTCTTGAGGAGTAGACCTCTATATATCATATTGGGAAAGAGCCACACGCACAGATGTTGAACTACTGTATCGTGACTATACTTTCATGTCATCAGTTCAAGATTGTCGTTTACCTCCTCTTTTCTGTTTACGTTCAACTGTTCCGTGGAGGACAACCTGTCAGAGGGTGTCATGACAAGTTACATACACAAGCTAAGCAAGCTTCCGCTGTATCGCCACTGACAACAGTGGTTTTTGATGGCCCGTATACATGTTCACTTTGTCCGTAGCAAGGCATTTCTTCTGTGCTTCCAATTCTGTGTACGCAGTATTACATGATCAAAGGTTTCACAACAGAAACACGTGAGACACAGAAGATAGGAGGATACACGAAAAAGTATCAGGTATAAGGACAACGATGCACCCCTTACAGTACACTTCCAGATCTTTACAGTAAACATCCAGATCCTCTCAGCAATTTTCCAGGTCGTTTCAGTAAACTTCCATGTACTTACAGTAAACTTCTAGTTCCTTATTGCAAACTTTGATGTACTTACAGTAAATCTCCAGTTCCTCATAGTAACCTGTCATGCACTTACAGTAAACTTCCAGGTACTTACAGTAAACTTCTATGTACTTACAGTAAACTTCCAGTTCCTTACAGTAAACTTCCATATACTTACAGTAAACTTCCATGTACTTACAGTAAACTTACAGTTCCTTACAGTAAACTTCCATATAATTACAGTAAACGTCCATGTACTTACAGTATACTTCCAGTTCCTTATAATAAACTTCCAGATCCTTACAGTAAACTTCCAGGACCTTGAAGTAAACATCGTGTTCTTACATTAAACTTCTAGTTCCTTAATGTAAACTTACATGTCCTTATAGTAAACTTCCAGGTCATTCGGGTCCTTACAGTAAACTTCCAGGTCCTTAAAGTAAACTTCTAGATTCTTACTGTAGGCTTGCAAATATTTACAGTTCCGTACTGTAAACTTTGTGTTCCTTCCAGTTCCATACAGTAAAATTCCAGTTCCATACAGTAAACTTCCAGATCCGTACAGTACACTTCCGGGTCCTTACCTTAAATGTTTAGGTCCTTACAGTAAAATTTAAGATCCTTAAAGTAAACCTCCAGATCAATTGCAGTAAACTTCTAGGTCCTTGTAGTAAACTTCCACATCCTTACAATAAAATCCTAGTTCATTACAGTAAACTTCCAGGTCCTAGCAGTAACTTCGAGGTTCTTACAGTAAACTTCCCGATCCTTACAGTAAACTTCCATATCCTTACAGTAAACGGTCAGGTCCTTACAGTAAACTTCCAGGTCCTTAAAGTAAACTTCCATTTTCCTACACTACACTTCCAGGTATTTACAGTAAACTTTCAGATCCGTACAGTAAACTCCTCGTTCCTTACAGTAAACTTCCATACCCTTATAGTAAACGCCCAGGTCCTTACAGTAAACTTCCTGATCGGTACAGTAAACTTCCAGTTCCTTACAGTAAACGCCCAGGTCCTTACAGTAATCTTCCTGGTCGGTACAGTAAACTTCCAGTTTCTTACATTAAACTTTCATATCCTTCAGGACATATAATCAGATTGCTACTGGAACTATTAGTGTTGGAACTCTTCGCTGGTTGCTGAGGACGGGGACGGAGCGCTTATGGGAATGTCCCGAATGCTGTGATGTCGGTTCCTAGATCAATCAATCAATCAATCAATCCTTCAGGTCCTTACCAAATTTCCTGAGCCTTGCATTAAATGTTTAGTAAATAAAAGTAAACTTCCAGGTTCGCACAGTAAACTTCTAGATTCTTACAGTAAACTGGCAATATGTGTCCCATTTGCCAAGACATGGAATATAGCAGTCTTTAACACGCAAATCAACATTGGTCGTTCAATATATATATATATATATATATATATATATATATATATATATATATATATATATATATATATATATATATATATATATATATATATATATATATATATATTAACCAAATAGGTGGAATGGTCTTGCCAAAATACACAATCGACGGTATACTTGTTGATCACTGCTTGTCTGTTGCAAGAAAACTAACACATTCTGTCACGATTAGTAAAAATATTGCATGTTAGTTAGTTAGATAGTTAGTCGCGGTTCCAATCTCACAGCAACGGGTCGTCCCCATTTTGCTCCGTTCCTGTGCCAGTTAATATCACACAAAACGCCTCCCACTGCTCAATGTGAAAAGTGGAAAAGACAGGAGTCTCGACAAACAACAGCCCGCACAGATACACTGTGCATAATGCCGCCGCCAGAATGTCAACACAATAGTCCCCCACGAAACATCCAGTTCATCTCTGAAGGAATCGGCAGTTTGGATGTTTCTGCATGCAGTTTCCTGGACGTTTCTGTTTAATATTTTTAATGTGTAATTAAATTTTCTAATTCAGCGTTTTTCTTTAGATCTGTGTGTGTTGCTCACGATGAGGAACTATTAAGATCCATACGTCGATTCGTTGTGTATTTTTATCTTATTTTGCTTTATTATTGTACTTTATACTTTTATCCTGTCATTTATGTTTTCCGGATTTAAGTTCGTTTTAAAGTTTGCATACTGTGCCTGTGTTTATTATCTCTCACTTTTTCGCGTGAGTTACACATACTTAACTATTTTTACTTTGTGTTGTTGTATAATGCAACAGTTATTTCTCTTGCCAATCAAATTTTTAACCTGTTGACATGTATCCCCTTCTGTCTCAGACAGTCTCACGTGTATTTTAAAAAGTTAGATTCCTGGGCAAGTTTATGTTCAGTAGTTAGCCAAAGCTTTCTGAACGAGCGGCACCCATACCGTTTCATAAAATAACGCAAGGCGGTTTGCTGCGAAATCGCCTGCAGCTATTGTTTCTAACGCTGTATGGGTAATTACTAACTGAGTCTGTAACTCCTTTACCACGGAACCGGTTGGGGACATCTACCACTTTGTCGCCATTCTATACTACCTCTATCACTTTGTCCCCATGCTATACTACCTCTGTCACTTTGTCCCCATGCTATCCTACCTCTGTCACTTTGTCCTCATGCTATACTACCTCTGTCACTTTGTCCCCATGCTATACTACCTCTATCACTTTGTCCCCATGCTATACTACCTCTGTCACTTTGTCCCCATGCTATACTACCTCTGTCACTTTGTCACCATGCTATACTACCTCTGTCACTTTGTCCCCATGCTATACTACCTCTGTCCGTTTGTCCCCATGCTATACTACCTCTGTCAGTTTGTCCCCATGCTATACTGCCTCTGTCAGTTTGTCCCCATGCTCTACTACCTCTGTCAGTTTGTCCCCATGCTATACTGCCTCTGTCAGTTTGTCCCCATGCTATACTACCTCTGTCAGTTTGTCCCCATGCTATACTACCTCTATCACTTTGTCCCCATGCTATACTACCTCTACCAATTTGTTCCCTTGCTATACTACCTCTACCAATTTGTTCCCTTGCTATACTACATCTACCACTTCGTTGCCTTGCTATACTTTTTTTGTTGTTGCATATCCTTTACAGGACATCGCTGTCAACACCCGCATCTTTCAGCTGTATGTTGATTTCTTGACAAGATTACGCTCAGTAGTTTGCCATTGCTTTCTGAGCGGCCGGCTCACATACCCCGTAAGTTACCGATGCGATTCGAACCACTGCTGATTCTCACCGTCATCACGTTACCCACGAGAGTATACGAGATTACGGAGAAAAGTCATAACCTCTAACCCACGAAGCCGGCCTTGCTATACTACCTCTACCAATTTGTTCCCTTGCTATACTACATCTACCAATTTGTTCCCTTGCTATACTATCTCTACCACTTTGTCCCTATTCAATACTACCTCTGTTACTTTGTCCCCATGCTATACTACCTCTGTCACTTTGTCCCCATGCTATCCTACCTCTGTCACTTTGTACCCATGCTATCCTACCTCTGTCACTTTGTCCCCATGCAATACTACCTCTATCACTTTGTACCCACGTTATATTACCTCTATCACTTTGTCCCCATGCTGTAGTATCTCTACCAATTTGTTCCCTTGCTATACTATCTCTACCACGTTGTCCCCTTGCTACACTAACCCCTGTCACTTTATCCTTATGCTATACTATCTCTACCACTTCCCCCCCCCCCCATGTTATACTTCCTCTGCTACTGTGTCCCCATGATATACTACCTCTATCACTTTGTCCCCATGCTATACTACCTCTACCACTTTTCCCCAATGCTAGACTTCCTCTACCACATTTCCCCCATGCTATACTTTCTCTTACCACTTTGTCCCTCTGATATACTACCTCTGTCACTTTGTCCCCATTCTACCTTCTTCGTACCCCGTTCATTGTTAGAGGAGCTGCACATCACCCAGCCCTTCCCTCCTGTCATTGTTGTCTTGAGCTGGGGACATCTCGCTCTCTTCCTACACTTCTCTCGTATGCGGAACGCGGTCTGCGTAATGCCGTCTTGTTCTGTTGCTAGAACCACGTCTGCTGCCGTGGATTGTTTGAAGGATAGATAAGACATTTCTCTGGTGTACCCCTGCTGTTAGATGTGTCTTCCACTCCTAAGGGCCTACTGCTATAGACAGTACCAGTTGGTTTTCGATGGTAACTAAAAATTGAGCAAGAAGTGTTTGATTAGGAGGCATTCTGCAGATAGGACCATCGGCAATTGTCGAGTTAATGCATCGATTTACTCCACTGATCTTGCGTTTGTTCCACAACCATGAGTAAATCAACGAACACAAGAAGTAAGATCAGTCAGCTTTACAAGAATACAAAAATACAATCACAAGTGCCTGAATGAACGTTGCGGCTTGCGCTTTCGTTCGTTAGCACACAGACAACAGACACTGATACAACTCACTTATACACATTGATAACTCTGCGGTAAGAGGTGTAACGAGTGGGTGAGGTTTTATGACAAAGACAAAAGAAAACTGTTTAAATCAGGGAAGTTAGCTTTACCTATTAACAGTGTCCTTCGCCATCAGGCGAACCCACTCTGACTTCAGAGGTACTTGTAATTTACGTCCCCAAGTTAAGGACGACAGGTCAACATTTTAGTCCAAATGTCCCGGTGTAGAGAACCTCTTACCTCGGCATCAGCACACCGGATGTTTAAGAACACGCGTTCTTATCTGTCAAAGACTCGACCGCATCCCCTCCGCCAGGGAGAGCGGTCAACCCTGAAGAGACCAGGAGGAGATACGGTGCCCGAGGCAAGTGCAGGGGAGATGAGGTAATAGGAGAGGGTTAGCCACTCCCTCATGAGACACGCAGGCGGTGTTCAGAGAGTTAGCACTCTAATCACGATAGTACCACACCTCGTGAAGCCATAGCACAGTTGAGTAGACACTCAACAGGCCATGTTTGCCAGCAGAGTGCGATGTGAGGTAACACGCACGAAGGTGAAGGTCACCCCGCGTGGTGTGTAACCACGGGAGAGAGGTTAGGCAGACGGGAGACTGGACTTGAGGCGTTCACATCGTTTAGAATAGCGTTAGGAGTTTTGTGTTCACTAATAGATAGAACTAGCATAGGGTTAGCAGTTTGTGTTAGATAATTCTGTGGCTGTATATTGTGTATTGCATTAGCGACTGTTTACCGCTTGTAAGCGAGCCAACGGCAATAAAATGGACCATGCATTTTGCCTCCCACACGACTTGCAAGTTGTCTTGTATGGGTGTGTGAGAAGTACCCGATGAGGCCTGTCAGTTGAGTTGTTGACAGGCCAGGGTAATTGTGGTGTCAGAAAGTGGTGCTTGGACGAAAGCGCCAAGCTAATACCCACAGTAAAAGGGTAATTGTGGTGTCAAGAAGTGAAGCTTGAACGAAAAGTTCAAGCTAATTCACTCATCCACGGGCTCCAGACTAAGGTTTAATTTTTGTAGTAACGATAATTTGTGCAGACAGGAGAATTTGCGAGCTAGAAATATGCCTATCGTGACAAAATAGTGTTTAATTGTGTTTATGATATATTTATTGAATGAAATCATGTATTCTTCGAAGCTGTAAGTATTAATATTCTTATTTTCTTATATTTATTCATATATTTACCAATTTATTCTTGAATAAGCACCAAACATGATTCACGGCGCAGGAATACACAAGCAGCCGACAATATTGATTTTTGAGATCTAAAAATAGCGCTGCGCGATGACGTAGAGTGATTGACAGACAGTTGTTCTGCGTCATTAGCATAAAGCAGTCGAGTGTTTACAAGATCGCTTAGCGGCGGCCCGCCTGAATCTGTGCTGTATATTGTTTATTATTTACTTATTTAAGTTACTAAATGAATATATTTATTTATTGACACATTATTATGTTATTTTGATTTCTTTACAAGCATTTATTCATTTTTGGGTCTATTTTCTCTTTGCTTATCGTCACGATGGAACTATTTTCGGGCTAAGCATCTGATACTTAGCTGCACAACGTTTACAGAAATTAACTAGGTTAGTAACGAAAGGCAATTATTGTTTAAAACAAAGACAGGACATTGACATTAAAATTAATTAATACATATTCTAGGTGTTCGTAAGTCTGTCATTGTCTAAGTCATTGTCCTTAGTTGTCGAGTAAATCATATCGTTTAGTAGGCGTGTTTACTGCTGCCCTATATATCAGAGGGCAAACAACAGCTGTGCACATACACCTGTGGGCCAAATACCGTGTGCTACGTACGAAACGTGTCGCCACCCCAGTGTACCAAACAAGGTGACCTGTGTCAAAGGAGCTTCGTTCCCACATTAAGCTGAGTACACTTATATATTTTGTCATGCAATTTGATTAATAGTGCATCTCTTTTTCAGCCTGTAACGCGTTGACATATTTGTATACTCTGTTTTTCTGCAAGATAAATCTGGGCAGGGTATAAACAGAAAGCACAACTGATAGTGATCAGATAAGAACAAACATAACATATCAAAGATAAATAACTGATTAAAGTCATCATTGCCTATCACTGTTAGCCAAGTACTAAAGTAAGATGGCAACTTTATCAGATTTCATAAAAGCAGGCAAAGAACTAGAATTAACAGGAAAAGAACTACAACAATATGCTGATCAGAAATTTAAAGAAACAAAAGAGGAACAAACACGAAAAGAGAATGCGGAGAGGGACGAACGCGCACGAGAAAGAGAACATGATAAGGAGATGAAACAAAAACAATTAGATCAAGAGAAATAATTAAAACAAAAGGAATTAGATCTAAAGCAAAAAGAGATAGATGAAATGGCAAGAGTTAAAGAAAGACAAATTCAGGTAGAATCAGAGACACAATTAAAAATGAAAAGCATGGATGTAGACTCACACGCAGAGATCTCTGCCACTAAACTAAGAAGTCAACAAGAGGAAAATAAGTTCAACAAATACAAAAATATTATCAAACCATATTGTAAAGAGGACTCCATATCTGCCTGGACAGAGAATGTAGAGTACCAATTTAAATATCACCAAGTTCCTTTAGATATGTGGGCTCCGATTTACATGAAGAATCTAAGTGGTGAGCCCCTTAAAGTAATAGAGTCTATTCCTATTGAACTTAGATCTAGCTATCAATACATCCATGATAGGATTATGCAGCACTTTTTACTTGATGCCCCTGGGTATCAGGTTCAGTTCTCAAATTTAAAACCTAAACCTAGTGAAACTTTTATAGATTATTTTTCAAATGTGCAGAGTGTACTAAACAGGTGGCTTAAAGCAGCTAACATAGGAAAAGACTTTGATAGATTAAAAAACCTAATAGCTATGGACAAGTGTATATCTACTATACCTTCTCCTTTTGCTAAGTTTTTGCAGCAGTCAGACATTGAAAACATCGAGCAGTTCGAAAAAAAAGGCTCAGCATATTTTTCTTCTAACAGAGAGATTTTTAAGACCTCAAGTGACTCTGAGATAGTTTCCTTTGTCAAAGACCAATCAAAAAACTTTCAAGGTAACAGAAAACCTTTTCAGAAGTATGATAAGAAAGACAGAAAAGTTTCCAAATGCATGTACTGTCAACTAATGCACGACACTTATGCTATGTGCGACAAATCGCCGAATTATCCGGCGCATCTTGAAAATGTGATCAAGAAGCAGCAAAGCAAACGGTCTGCATACAGGCGTGCAATCAAATGTTTTTTTTTTGTTCCTCTTATGGCCATTATTCTAATAAGTGCCTTGGCCGCCAACGTTTGAAAGCTAACAACGCTATGTTGATTGACACCTCTTCAGATAGTGGTAGTGAGAATGAGTGTGAGATTGAAAGTGACTTACCAACTAACCAAGCAGAGGATGTGTGTGCTGCTAACGATATGTTAAGCTTTGACAGCTGTGAACGATGTCACCAATTCCATGCAGACGGAAGACTAGAATGTGGACATACAGTACCATGCTCATCTGTGAGTGTGAATGCAGCATTAGCCTCCAGAGGCAAGTTAGTGTTCCACAATGCAATGGTCAATGATGTACCATGTCAATGTTTGCTGGACAGCGGCAGCACCCTTATCGGTCTTCGGAAAGAACTAGTGAGCCCGGGTGATTACACAGGTGACACTGTCAGATGCCGAACCTTTTCGGGTAACATTGAGACTTACCCTTTGGCAAAAGCCCGTATTGATTCTCCGTTTCTTTCTGGTACCTTTACTTGTGCAATACTTAACAACCCTTGTACTGATTTAATTTTGGGGTGTTTACCTCAACTGAAACAATGTACTAATGAGGAAATAGTTGCATGGGAGAAATTAAATGCAGCTAATGCAACAACAAGAGCAGACAGTGTGAAACATCAAGACACACTACAAGATGAGAGACTACTGTTGCTTTCCCCAACTGGCACAGATGACACCAGCAGACAGAAATTTATAGAACAGCAAAAAGCTGATACTAGTGTGTCTCCATACTTAAAATTGTTAAAAGATAAAGCCAAAGTGACCAAAAATGCATCTTGGGTTTTTAGACTTAACAATGGTATTTTAACTAGATATTATACTACTGGTAACCATGAGATTCAGCAAACGGTGTTACCTGAACAACATCGTCTAACTGTGCTAAAGATTGCACATGAGTCACCGTTTGCTGGTCATCTTGCATATGATAAGACCAGGGCCAGAATTCAGGCTCATTTCTATTGGCCAGGTTTTTGCAATGACATAAAATTATTTTGTCGTTCGTGTAATGTCTGTCAACAATTGGTACGTAAAGGTAAACATCCTACAGCTGAAGTACAGCCTTCTACACTGGCTTCTAGGCCATTTGAAAGTGTGGCGGTAGATATTGTTGGACCCCTAAACCAGGTGTCCAGCAAAGGAAATCGCTTCATATTGACAATGGTCGACCTATGTACAAGGTGGGTTGAGGCAGTAGCTTTGAAATACATCACCTCCAAAGACGTTGCCAATGTATTTCTACACCTGTTCTCACGATTCGGATTCCCACGGACCATTTTATCCGATCGTGGAACTCAGTTCATATCGGCTGCAACGCAAGCCCTTACAAAAATGTTAGGCATTAAGCAACATTTTACGACAGCTTACCATCCAGCCAGCAATGGAATAGTAGAGAAAATTAATGGGGACCTAAAGCACATGCTGGCTAAGGTTACAGCAGAAAACCCAGCTGATTGGGATACACTGTTACCAACAGTGCTGTTCGCCTATCGGGAGATTCCCCATTCTAGCACGGGTTTCTCACCCTTTGAATTAGTTTACGGGGCTAACCCACGTGGACCCCTAACTATTTACCATCAGGTACTAACAAATTCGATAGAAATTCCTACCCCAAAAACACCTTATGAAATGGTGACAGAGACACGAGACAAGATCATGAAATCGTGTGTTATAGCTAAGGCAGCTTTGGAGAGGAAGGGTCAAATCTACCGCCAATATGCCAACAAAGGGACAAGAACAATTGAACTTGAACCAGATCAAGACATACTCTTGCTACTTCCAGACAAAAGAAATTTACTATTAACCTCATGGCAAGGGCCATTCAAGGTGGTACGCAGAATTTCAGATGTTGACTATGAAATATCGATAAACGGACACTTAAAGATATTCCATGTCAACATGTTGAAACCTTACTATACAAGACAAGAAACAGAAGTAGTGACAGACGAACAGAGTGCACCAACACCCAGTGATCAGACGACAGACATACACAACGCAACTACACTAGTTAGCGAGACTGGCAGTTCCGACAATGGCAATACACCCAGTGAGTTAACAGAATACACACTTAGCACCACCACGGTACTGAATCAGGTAGACGACGACGGAATGGAACTACCTGTTCCCATTGTAGACAAAACTGCGACAGTGGACAGCATACATATAGATCAGGGACTAACAGACATTCAACGACGACAATTAGTGGAGTTAGTTACTGAATACAAAGACTTATTCTCTGACATCCCAGGTAGGACGGACAGAATCGAACACTCCATTCTTCTTTCGGATTCTAAGCCTATTAAATGTAGGCCGTACTCTATCCCACTCAGCTATAGGGAAAATCTAAATAAGGAAATTCTTAATTTAGAAGCTAGCGGGATTATCCAAAAGTCTACATCAGAGTACTCTTTTCCAATCGTCCTAATTAAGAAGAAGGATTCCACAATTCGTCTGTGCGTGGACTATCGGAAACTCAATAACATCACTAAGATCGACGCAGAACCTATTCCTTCCTGCGAAGATCTTATCTTGGACATGTCTACTTCTAAAATCTTTTCAAAACTAGATCTTACTAAAGGATACTGGCAGGTCCCGATGCAAGCTCAATCTATGCATCTTACTGCGTTTTCAACACCTTTAGGACTATACGAGTGGCGATTTCTTCCTTTCGGACTTCGAAATGCTCCTGCCACTTTCGTACGCTTAACTAGAGATCTGTTACATGGAGTGACGAATACTGTGACCTATATAGATGATATATGTGTCCATACTGAAGACTGGACTACACACTTACTGAAACTGAGACATGTCTTTGATAGGTTGCGACTCTTCGGTCTCACTGTCAAACCGAGCAAAGTCGAATTAGGCCTAAAAGAAATTGAATTTTTGGGTCATGTCATCTCTCAAGGTCAACTGAAGACTGACAATAGGATTATTACAAAAATTATGAATCTAACCATGCCTACTACGAAAAAGCAGGTTAGAAGTCTTTTAGGATTAGTTAATTACTACAGTAAATTTATTCCAAACCTAGCTGAAATTACAAGTGTATTTTCTAATGTGCTAAAAGCATCAGTAAAATTGGATGTGAAAGATGCATTATTAATTTCTGCATTGTCAAAATTGAAAATTCTTTTTAGTAATGTTCCCATCCTCCGCTTGCCTAACCCTGGGCTCGTTTATTATCTTAGGACAGATGCCAGCAGGATCTCCATCGCTGCAGTCCTAGGCCAATTTTATGAGGGCATCTTCCATCCGATTTGCTACGTGAGCCGTAAGATCACACCTACCGAGTCCAGATATTCAATAGCAGAACTGGAGGCCCTGAGCGTCATCTACTCAGTGAGAAAGCTCCACCGCTTTCTGGCGGGTGTGCACTTCATTATCCAGACCGACAATTCTCCCATTACGGTCATTCAGACTGGTGTGCACCGAAACGACAGGATATACAGGTGGTCTCTTATCCTTCAAAACTATACGTTCAGTATAGAGCATATTAAGGGGAAAGACAACACCCTAGCTGATACCCTTAGTAGACCATCTGGGGTAGAAATACCTGAAATCCAACAGTTAAATGTAGAGTGATGGTTGGTACATGGGTATATGATAATATAAGATGTAAAATAGCTTACATACATATCCACATTATTGGCGTAATCATGTACCAAAACACTGAACTATCATGTGTCCGTGGACATCAGATTAAGAACTGTGCTGCTATACTTAGATACCACCGTGTGAACTAGGACAGCTCATTTCCAACTAAGCTCCATTCCGGTGTATCATATATATGAACCGCAGAAAACAGTGTCAGAACAGTGCTTAATTACAGACACGAAAAGACAGAGCTACAACACCAGCGAACTCTACACGTGCACTACCGAGAGAACATTAAGATGACTGTGTAATGTATTTCAGATACCCAGGCAAAGTGTGTGGTTATATTATGCCTATACAACCATTGCACATACATGAAGGCAACTACTAACCTGTGTAAACTAAATACTATGTATATAAACTTATTGTGATATGTAATATAATATTTTAAGATAGTGATAAATTAGATGTAGGTTAGGAACTATAACAGTTCTCATTTATTTTAATAATGTAGTTAGTACAGTAATTAACCCATTAAAATTAGATTAGAATATTAGTTTAGACATAAGAATAGTTTATTACAAGTTAAATTAAATTTATGATATGAATAGTACCATTTAGATTGTTATATTTCACTTAGTTTCATTGTAGTTAGTTTATTCCATCTTAATGAAACCATACCATCTTTCAAATATTACCATTTATTAGTATCATCATTTTACATCATAATAGATTAAAAAGAGTAGATAAGGTAACATACAGCATTTACACCAGTTAGATTAAGAACATCACTCATATAATTCCTTTGTGCATTTAAAAACATTATTTAGCATAGTATTTAGAAAAGTACATAAATTGTGGTCACATAATCCATTTAATTAAGGTACATAACTCACATCACAACAATTGCATTTAAATAGTTAGATTACATCACTTAGATTAGAAAAAAATAAGAAGTAATATAATCATATCATATAATTAACATAACAAATTTAATAAATTTAGGTAACACATTAAATACTTAGTTATAGAATTAGAATGGTATGTTAGAATGTAAAGTTTTCGTTAGTGAAATTGTGTTAGTGTGAATGTGTTGTCTGTAATATAGTTTAGAACTTAGATTACAGTATTTTGGGTTTCATAACAAGTGAATGTAGTCACGAATTAGTGTTATACACCTGTTTGTGGCCACATTGAACCAAATTATGACACTCAAAAAACTAACATACATACACATAGAATTTATAAATAGAGGATAGAAATTAGATTAGTAGATTTATTACATCCAAACACACAAACAAACAGAAAAACAAACATATAAATTGCATACACTATTTGTAGATCAAAGACAGATAACTATGGGGCCAGGGGACATAATAGACAACGAAGAACTAAATTAACAGTGAAATAAAGTCTTACGCGCGGAAGCGAAGGAGGTAAAGCCTGTCGCACACACTCTTGTAGAATGGTTGTTAAATATTATATGGGGGACATGAAGTAATTCATGTGTTGACCCTAAGAAAGTCAACTTTGTATGGGTAGTAAGTTAATTTACTATGTGAGGGCAGGTCTTATAAGACAACGGTCCGGTTCAGACATACCTCTGATAAATATAATATAGCATGTGAGAAGGGGCTCACGCCAACCAGTCAAGTTTGTGGCGATTGTCAGTAGCCAAGTAAGGCTTTGCTACATTGTGACAATAGTTATTAATAGTCTATTGGAATGCCCAAAGCCAGGTTATCTAGAGTCTTTGACAAAAATTAGAGACACTAATTTTTTGTTTAGGAACCTCTTGCGTCACAACCAATGAGTGAAAGTTGATGACGCAACACAAGAGGGGTGGGTGTGTGTCAAAGACTCGACCGCATCCCCTCCGCCAGGGAGAGCGGTCAACCCTGAAGAGACCAGGAGGAGATACGGTGCCCGAGGCAAGTGCAGGGGAGATGAGGTAATAGGAGAGGGTTAGCCACTCCCTCATGAGACACGCAGGCGGTGTTCAGAGAGTTAGCACTCTAATCACGATAGTACCACACCTCGTGAAGCCATAGCACAGTTGAGTAGACACTCAACAGGCCATGTTTGCCAGCAGAGTGCGATGTGAGGTAACACGCACGAAGGTGAAGGTCACCCCGCGTGGTGTGTAACCACGGGAGAGAGGTTAGGCAGACGGGAGACTGGACTTGAGGCGTTCACATCGTTTAGAATAGCGTTAGGAGTTTTGTGTTCACTAATAGATAGAACTAGCATAGGGTTAGCAGTTTGTGTTAGATAATTCTGTGGCTGTATATTGTGTATTGCATTAGCGACTGTTTACCGCTTGTAAGCGAGCCAACGGCAATAAAATGGACCATGCATTTTGCCTCCCACACGACTTGCAAGTTGTCTTGTATGGGTGTGTGAGAAGTACCCGATGAGGCCTGTCAGTTGAGTTGTTGACATTATCCATTTGGCCATGCTGACCTGGTCATCTTTGAGTGGGTAGTAGACGCGGAGGACCTATCAATGTCTAGTTTTCTGTGAGACTACCAGATTGTGTCAGCGTATGTTTCAAGACTCTGCAGGTCCACTGGCATCTCCCAACCAAGGTCTGTTGGCATCTCCCCACCAAGGTCTACTGGCACCCCCCCCCCTCCCAGGTCTACTGAAATCTTCCAATCCAGGTTTACTGGCATCTCCCCACCCATGTCTACTGGCATCTCCCCACTCAGGTCTACTGGCATTTCCCCTCCCAGGTCTACTGGCATCTCCCCACCCATGTCTACTGGCATCTCCCCACCCATGTCTACTGGCATCTCCCCTCCCATGTCTACTGGCATCTCCCCTCCCAGGTCTACTGGCATCTCACCACCCAGGTTTACTGGCATTTCACTACCCAATACTACTGGCATCTAACCACCCAATACTACTGGCCTCTCCCCACCCAATACTATTCCTAGCCCAGATTTTTAGGCATCTCCCAGCCAAGGTCTACAGGCATCTCCCTACTCAAGTCTGCTGGCATCTCCCAAGCCAGCTCCTCTGGCATCTCCCTACTCAAGTCTGCTGGCATCTCCAAGCCCAGGTCTAGTGGAATCTCCCTGCTCAAGTCTGCTGGCATCTCCAAGCCCAGGTCTAGTGGCATCTCCCTGCTCAAGTTTACTGGCATCTCCCTAATCAAGTCGCTGGCATCTCCCAAGCCAGGTCTACTGGCATCTCCCAGTCCTCTGCGCAATCGAGAATGGGCGGAGGGTTCGTAGTTTAGTAACATTATATATGTGCCACCTTCCTTTCCAGCACTATGTTTCATTCCCAAACTCAAACAGACATGCCAGAAACATAATCTACCGCCTAGCGTGTTAGTAATTCTTCAACTTGAATGCTGCATTCTAACAAGGTCACATGGCCACGAAAATCCAGCACAATATCGGGTGATTACGTGTGCTCATAAATATCGTCTGTCCTAAGATGTGCCAATTTCACCGCCAGTTATTGCCTTCATTATTATGCTATGTGATGTTTCTTGTGTGTTTTGTTTTTATTTTATAATCTACTATTTCTTCCCTTTCACTTTTAGAAAGCTCCCCGAAGTGTATCTAGGGTGGGGGTTATCAAACTGTGCAGTATCCTACACTGGAGATGGGGGATCAGATGGCAAGTGTGGCAGGAAGACTGACATCAAGAAGAGACGTGTAAAACGGTTGACAGTCAAAATGAATTATAAATATTACGTTTATATATTATTTTAAATACACGTATTGCGTCACGCAACAAGTAATTATCATTTGAAGAACAATTTAAAGCCACTAAGACAGTTTATTAATGAACACACATGTGCGTGACAGACCTGGCTAATGACGGTACCCCTTTTTAGAGGCATCTAGTATATCATGCGTCAATGTACGCGTGTCCTTGCAGCGAGGTATATATATATATATATATATATAAGTTTGAAATGTAATCTTGGCACAGGTATATTCGGTTCCCTCTTTCAATATCCAGAAAGATTTCCAACAGGCATACGTGTCCTGTAAGTTGTCAGGCGTTATTCTAGAAGACTACACGCCCGATACCCCAGAATCAAACGGAGGGATACAATCCATTTCTTATGTCTGCTTCTTGTCTCGCCTGACTATGAGCTCCCACCTCTGAATGTAATCCCCGTGGTATTTCTCATACTTATTTTATGTGGTGACGACCCATAATGTCATCGCGATGAATCTTACCGTGTCAGCTCGTGTTCTAGGCTGACGTAGGTAGTAATGTAGCAAAGAATGCTCAGGATGTTGCAAAAGGAACTAATGTAGTTTTCTGCTAATAGCTTGACTGTTTGCTTCCACAGCTTTGCTTCACCTCCAAGCTGTCTGACTGCCAGAGTGTGGTTCAAAAAGAGAAGGCATGTCCGACAAACTGGCCTTCTGAAATTGAATTCCTTGGGCCGAAAAGACCAGATACCCTTGGTTATTTGTTATTTGTTGAAAGAAACAAAATCCTTGCACTAGGTACACGCCCATATAGAACTAATCCGTCACAGTCTCGCTGAATACGCATTTGTATTATTTTACTGGACAAGGATTTATCGAAATACGTGAAAAAGACGATATAAGAGGTGGAGAAAGAGGGGAAGAGATGGAGGAGAAGAAAGAAGAAGACGAAGTAAATGAAGAAGAAGAAAAGCAGGAGGAGGAGGAGGCAGAGGAGCTGGAAGATGAGTGGGAGAGAAGACCTGTATGAAAAGTATGCTGCGTCATGAATAAACCACTGCATTGAGTTGCTATTTATAAATACCATGTCTTCAGCTCAGAATGACAAATCAATGCATCGTGCATGTGTATTAATGTCAGAGGCGCAGGAATGCAAGTTACATTCTCCCTCTACGCTAAAGAATGAAATCGTAGTGACAAGGAAGAAGAAGTCAGTGTTAGCCTCCTCAAGAACAATGCACTATCCACGACACGAACATCTCATCACCCCATTGCTGCATCCTGCAAACACTGGCTGAGTAACCACTGTGCTGTATATCTCTGCATGTTTCATCATTCGGCTTTCTGCTGTTTCATCTGTTGCCAACATGCAAATTCGATAACCCGTCGGAGTAGCTTTATAGTTGTGTGATTATGACCTGCCATAGTTGCTGTAAGCAACCTTGACATATGCAGAATCTCTTGATATTTGATTATCGACGGCGACCGTCTATGTATGTGTGTGCGAATGTGTGTGAGTTTGTGTGGGTGGTTGTGAGTGTGTGTGTGGGTGGGAAGGGCAGAAACTGCTGTAATGCAAGCTAGTACATAACGAAACAATATCATCTAATGTTTTTTATGCTTTTTGTGTTTTAAAATACTCTAAATATAACCAGAGGAGTAGTCTTTGACGGTATTTCTTAATACTGCTTCAAATAGTCCATGACGTATGGCAATTGTGATCATGTCTGTCCACAGCCTTCTATCTCGTGTACTGTCAATAATTTATGATACTGATGTTCTCCAAGTCATATTGTTAAACTGTCCACCGTCTTCTCTCCTGGTCTCTCTCTCTCCTTAAATCCATCTGTCCCGTTGTGACGACATACTCCAGCTTTCCCCCTTTTCATGTCATGCCCAATGAATGCGAACTCTCAACTGCTGACGCGAGTAGCCAGTTCTGTTTGTGAGTTAACTTCCTACAGGATATCTTCCTTGCTCTTTCTATTCGTCTATAGTGTTCTCTTAATTCGTCTAAAACGCCACATCTCCACAGCTTCCATATAATTCCTCGCTTGTCTGCTAACCGTCCTTGATTCGCTTCCGTACATCAGGGTGGGCTCTATATAGCTCTTAAGAACTCTTTATTTTCACATCGATTGAAAAAAAAAAAAAAATAGCAATGTATATTTTTCACGTTCTTATTACAAATACTCTTAATAATAATAATAATAATAATAATAATAATAACAACAACAACAACAATAACAGCAACATAAAAACAATAGCAATAACAGAAGAAAAAGATGAAGTAGTAGTAGTAGTAGTAGTAGTAGTAGTAGTAGTAGTAGTAGTAGTAGTAGTAGTAGTAGTAGTAGTAGTAGTAGTAGCAGTAGTAGTAGTAGTAGTAGTAATAGTAGTAGTAGTAGTAGTAGTAGTAGTAATAGGAGGAGTAGGAGGAGAAGGAGCAGCAGCAGTAGTAGTAGTAGCAGTAGTATTAGTAGTAGGAGTAGTAGTAGTAGTAGTAGTAGTAGTAGTAGTAGTAGTAGTAGTAGTAGTAGTAGTAGTAGTAGTAGTAGTAGTAGTAGTTGTAGCAGTAGTAGTAGTAGTAGTAGTAGTAGTAGTAGTAGTAGTAGTAGTAGTAGTAGTAGTAGTAGTAGTAGTAGTAGTGCGGTGGTGGCGGCGGTGGTGGTGGTGGTGGTGGCGGTGGCGACAGCGGCAGCAGACGCGGCATTCTCACGGTTAGCTCGACACTGGTAGTTCCATCGTACTATTATAACTCCATTCTGCACAGACATCAATTAATGAATGGTTGTGGTTCCAATAAATCCAGTGAAGAAGTAAGAAAGAAAAAACAACAAGATACCTGTACTTAATAGGGCATATATTGAGAAAACCCAAGAATAGTTTAAGTAGAGAGGTCTGTGTCTGGAATCAACAGGGCACATGAAAAAGAGGCATACCTAAACAACGTATCCGAGAATTAATGGCAGAAAAATATAATATGGGGAGGGCATGGAAACACTATCAACTACCATCACTGCATCTACATCAAAGATCATCCGCGACGAGACCAAGAGGACGTCCAAGAAGAAAATGGATAGGCGACATCAAAGACATTGTACAATCACACGGAATAACACTATCCTATGCCACCCATCGGGCACTAGAGCGCTAATTATTCCTCCCTACGATGCTTGATGGCAAAAGTGGAAGACGATGATGATGATTATGGTGGAAAGAGCTGCATGGGATCGCTCGGTGTAAGTTGGTAGAGGTCAATGCCCTCGTAGGGGATGCAGAACGAAAGAAGAAGAACAATAGTGAGTGGCACACGAAAGATAATGTGGTCTATTGTATGTACTCCGCTTTGACGTTTTCGAGTCTATGAATATCTGTTGAATAATAATGAAATCGTGTCACTACTGGGAATCGAGTCGTGAACCAGTGTGCTAGAATGTGAACTCGTCGACCACTTGACCGACACTTCCCCCACAATAACAAAGTACATTAATTCATTATGTACCAAGGATGCACCGTGTGGCTCCATACATGATTTACTTTGCTGAATGTCTTCTGTCGCATTTAGTTATAATATTAATCTGCTATATACTGATTGTACCTATAACTCTGCTGTGCCATAATTATTATTTGACGTCCTGCACACCCTAGTATTTAGTATTTAATGCAACCTCTACTTTCTAAACAGCGAGTTAAAGAAAGTTGTCTCGATATGAAAGAGTTAAACGTACATATACTGTAAAGTAAGTAAAGTAAACTGCTTGCTTCCACGCCTTGAGGATTATTGAGTTTATGGTGATGGTTCCATATGTTTATAAACCAATCACCGTTTGATGGGCTATCATCATCATGTTTCAGCAGGTTCTGTGTAGTACGTCGCTCTCTTCACGTCCCTGTGAAAAGGTTCCTCGATCTCTGGCCATTTCTCCTACCTGATGCCCAAAGTGTCTGGAATGGTGTCTGTCCGTCTTCTTGCAGGTTGGCCCCTGCTCTTCTTCGTGGAACCATGTTCCCACTACTGCTCTTTCCCTCCCCCTGTGAACCCAATCCATGGCTGGTGTGGTCGAGCCTGCCGCCTTTATTTCCCAAAATTTCCTACAAAAAAAATGTAGGATATTACCTGAAAACCCAGGTCAGTTTAAACAAAAAAATACATCCTTGCCTTCATGAGGATTTAAACGCATGAGCACAGGGGCGGCAGGCCAGTGTCCTTGCCACTGCACCCCATCACCCATATTCACTGTTCAACCATGAAATCAATGTTCAAAAACTATCTCACATTCGACTCTCTATCTCCCTCATACTGTTTACATAACACACAAGTATATTTACGTTTCGGGTCGATATTGAAAACATGTTATCTTTCGGAGTCTGTATTATTCGTCTGAATGCATCCCCTATTCGTAATCTGGAATCATAATGCAATTACTCGAATGCAAGAGATGAGTGCGCATAACGGTGCAGCCAGCGCCATCTCTGATCAGCTAAAAAGCCGTCACATCCGGCGGAAGCTACAGCATGGTCTGCTGATCTATATAACTGGCTTTTTTTGTCTAAAAATTGATTGTTGGATTACGGCGCATTAATGTACAGCGGAGAAAAGTGATGTAGAGATAAAGAAACCTTTTCCACGCTTTGAAGCGTATTGGGCATAAGGCAGCAGTAAAAGAAAGGTCCCATTTGCACGATTTGTGGCGAACTGAGTATGCCATCCATGGAAGATATGTGCATATAAGGATACACTCATCGTTGTTTACATGCATACCTACCTACCTAACTACCTATTTCCCTATGACCATATTACGCAAGTGAACAGGTAAGCAAGCTCACGCGTACGTAATGTGCTCATGTGCGCAAACGTATGTATGTAGGTATGTACGAATGCACGCACGAATGCACGCACACAAACAACATGCATCTTATGGCATGGTTTATGTTAATGCATTGTAGGTAGTAATCCTAGCTGATATCAAGTTTGCATGCAACCGGCGATAAGAATGTATTGAAAAAAGCATGCATTAAATGAGCAAGGATCTGGTTGTAGTTTACAGTTATCCAGGAAGCCATTTCCATAAATCGGCAGCAAAGCACGCCAAACGTGTTTTGTATAAAGCTAAAATATGCTTATAACATATAATAAACTTTATTGCTTGTGTTCGTAAAATAATCAAATGTAAAATGCAATTTGGAGAATTTTGAGATAGGATTTTATTAAATAATTTGGCTTTGTTAAAAATGAAACGCTTACACTAAGGTAATATCGTTACATGTCGATACAGATTATTGCTTTCAGTTTGTTATATGCCAGAGACTAGACATAGAGCTCGTGTGGTAAGAGAACAATATGAGCAAGCATTACAAACTGTGGAACAATAGTCGAGATGTGATTGGGTGTAGCATATGTAATTATGTGCTCCGTTGGTCATGAGAGGGGGGAGGTTGAGGAGACGGAAATAGGGAGTGAGAGGCAGAGAGAGAGAGAGAGAGAGAAAGAGAGAGAGAGAGAGAGAGAGAGAGAGAGACAGAGACAGACAGAGCGGCGGATAGAGAGACAGGAGCTAGAGAGACGGAGACAGACACACAGACACAGAGAGAGAGAGAGAGAGAGAGAGAGAGAGAGAGAGAGAGAGAGAAAGAGAGAGAGAGAGCGAGAGATAGAGAGAAAATTTATATTTAAGGAAGTTTCATGAAACGTAGCTAAAATTGTGTGAATTTTACAATGATTACATACATCATACAGGTTAGCGTTGTTGAGAAGTTTAACGCGCCTCAGATTAAACATCTGTGCACTGGCAGTGGGGTAGTGGGTTAATTCCACACGAGTCACTTGTACTTAAACGTCAATTTCTCGTTCAGAAAGCTACGACAACCTACTGAATGTAAAATTGCCTACAAAATAAACCCAAGATTGACCACAAATTCCTTTAGAGGACATGCAACCTTCTTTTTTAAATACGCCAGACTCATATAATGAAATACTCGACGTGCTTTCGTATTAACATGTAACGTCAGTTGTATTATGTTATGCACAGTTGTACTCACATTGTAGTTTCAGGACGTTTATTTGTCGCATGTGTTCGGCATTTTGAAACCGAATACACCCGCACCTCACTTCACTGATTCAATGCCAAACAACAAGTACATTTGGACCAAACATGGTACACAATCAAATAAACAAGTATTATAATGTAAATTTCCTTTCAGTGAACACTGAAATAGCGAATAATAAACGAAAGAAAACAATTAACACGATGACCTTAGTACGTGATATATCGTCCTTCTCTCCAAATGTGAGATTATATTTGGCGATATATTATCCTTTGGCAGTGAATCAGTTAGTGCAGTGGTTCTCAACCTTTTTTCTCCCGTGCCCCCCTTCACCATATTATCAGAACGTCATCCCCCCCCCCTCCTTCTCCTTCCTATCAAAAATTTTGCCCGTGCCCCCCTTCACTGTATTTTCAAAACGTCATCCCCCCCCCCCTTTCATATTTCATATCTAAAAATCCCCCACCCCTACACAGTATACGTAAAAATGGAAGGTAAATTTAATAGCATATACTAAAACAAGTCTTGACATCCACATAAAACACGATTTGTGGGTCTACTTACTTTATAAAATGAATTTTAGAAGGATGAGACGTACATAACTGTAAAGTATGAAGGGAAAAGCAATATCAAGTAATCGTTTCTTGTATTAACGCGATCTTGAAATGGTCTTCATTCCCCCCCCCCCTCCCTCCCTCCTGGAAACCCTAAAATTCCCACCTGGGCGGGGGGGGGGGGGAATTCCCCACCGGTTGAGAACCACTGAATTAGTGTAACTTGTTTTAAGGCTTTATATTGTCTCCCTTAGTTAATATACTCATGAAGGTGAAAGACGTTCTATTTTGTCTCCCTTAGTTAATATACTCATGAAGGTGAAAGTCGCTCTATATTGTCTCCCTTAGTTAATTAATATACTCATGAAGGTGAAAGTCGCTTTATATTGTCTCCCTTAGTTAATATACTCATGAAGGTGAAAAGCGCTACATTTTGTCTCCCTTAGTTAATATACTCATGAAGGTGAAAGTCGCTCTATTTTGTCTCCCTTAGTTAATATACTCATGAAGGTGAAAGTCGCTCTATATTGTCTCCCTTAGTTAATTAATATACTCATAAAGGTGAAAGTCTCTCTATATTGTCTCCCTTAGTTAATATACTATGAAGGTGAAAGACGCTCTATATTGTCTTCCTTAGTTAATATACTCATGAAGGTGAAAGTCGCTCTATATTGTCTCTCTTAGTTAATATACTCATGAAGGTGAAAGACGCTCTATATTGTCTTCCTTAGTTAATATACTCATGAAGGTGAAAGTCGCTCCATATTGTCTCCCTTAGTTAATATACTCATGAAGGCGAAAGGCGCTCTATTTTGTCTCCCTTAGTTAATATACTCATGAAGGTGAAAGTCGCTCTATATTGTCTCCCTTAGTTAATTAATATACTCATGAAGGTGAAAGTCGCTCTATATTGTCTCCCTTAGTTAATTAATATACTCATGAAGGTGAAAGTCGATCTATATAGTCTCCCTTAGTTAATATACCCATGAAGGTGAAAGACGCTTTATTTTGTCTCGCTTAGTTAATTAATATACCCATGAAGGTGAAAGACGCTCTATTTTGTCTCCCTTAGTTAATATACCCATGAAGGTGAAAGACGCTCTATTTTGTCTCCCTTGGTTAATATACCCATGAAGGTGAAAGCCGCTCTATTCGCCCCAACGCTGTGTTACCAATGCAGACATGGACAGTTCAAGAAACACATAGGCTTAAAATCACATCATGTGAGCTGAAGTGCATAGGAAACTCACCGGGGAAAAACTAGAAGAGATAGAGAGATAAATGAGAAATTAAGGACTAGTTTAGGTATAAATGCTATTTTATTTTCATATCCTATTTACAGGACATCGCTGTCAACACTAGCATTTTACTGCTGTTGTTGAAGTCTTGGCAGGTTTTCGGTCAGTAGTTTGCCATTGCTT
Organism: Cepaea hortensis; assembly: GCA_963921405.1. NCBI lineage: Eukaryota > Metazoa > Mollusca > Gastropoda > Stylommatophora > Helicidae > Cepaea > Cepaea hortensis. Next base: position 51,969,806 of record OY992893.1, on the reverse strand, counting down.
TCTGAACGACCGGCTCCCACACCAACACGTTAAAACCTAGTACGACATGGTCTGCTGCCAAATTGGTCGCAGCTGTGCTTCGAATGCAGGTAATCGGCCTCACGAATCGCGTCCTGCAGACCTTAGCCACGGAGACGGTTATAACTGCTATTACTGACTATAAAACAAGAAAGAATTTAACGGTTCGAAGATTAGCTAGAATAGAACATGATCGCCAAGCTGTTAGAGCATTGTACATGATAAGATCGGGATACAAGGGGAGAGAGCGACTCAAAAAGAGTTGGCTACATGGAGTAAAAGAGACCTTGAAGAAATGAAATATTGCATTTGCGCAAGCAACAAGAATGCAATATATAGAAAATGATGTCTACCTCCTCTCTGCCACGCTTCAGTGCAAAAGCTGTAGGGAAAATGCATAAAGAAGATAAAAGAATATGTACTCATTAGTTTATGTAGCATTGTGGGAGAAAATACATTTGAATATTTTAAAAAAAAATATAAACATCGAAATTAATTGTATTGTTAAAAACAAACTTATTTTGCTGTATATGACCCACACATTAAATTAACTTTTCAATATAAATGTAAACATAACACGTGTCTGAACACCGTACACTCTAATTGTTAGGAGACAAATGAATGCACATATATACATAAATACGCCACACACACAAAAAACCATTATGGCAGTATAGAATCTTCAAAACATGTCACGTGTTGCATTGATAGCGTCACGATTTCCTGCCAACAACTATTCTCCGGGGCACGGTTAAAGGAAAGACGTCAATCGACAGACAACATAAATTCTGGTTGGATAGTATTCATCATTATCATCAAGTGCCTTGCCAGCTGAAGTAGGCGTTCATGTCTCTCCAGAGATCTCGGTTTTTTTGTGTGTTTTGGATCAACTATGCTGATGATATGCCGCCATACTACCGTCTCAATCCATCCAGCATTGTTTCTCTTGGCCGCTCTTCCCCTTGATTTTTCCAGGAGTCACGATGCCCTTCAATGCCTCTCTTCTCATCACATGACCAAAGAAAGCTGTCTGTCTCTTTCTTAAAGTTGTATATAATTCATTAGCCTCTTTCACACAATCGTCGTTAGTTTCTCTGGCAGGCCAAGGAATTCGCAACATTCGTCTTAGGAACAACATATCTGTTGCTTCCAAGTTCTTCCTAATTTGTTCATTTATGTTCCAAGATTAACTTCCATACAGCTCTATATAGCACTTCAGACCGCTCTTTCTTACATTCAATGATAGTGACTTATTGTATAAGATCCTTTTCATTTTCAAAATGCAACGTTCCCTTGGTCTATTCTGTTCTTAATTTATGTTGGATATCTTCCATCTGATGTTATAATTGTCCCTGGGTGTTTAAAATTATCCACTTGGTTAAGAATGTTACCTTCTATTTCCATTTAACATTTTGGTATCATCTTTTTTCTTTGATATCACCATTGTTATTGTTTCCTTGATATTCAAGGATATTTCTTTTTTGCACCTCTGTTATTACAATATCAAAAAATTGTTGTAGATATTTTGCATTATCTGCCTTCAATATTGTGTCATCTGCATAGCGTTTATATTGTGTGCATAGTGTTTATGTTATAACCTCCAGTTAATATACATTGCTTCTCTTTCATCCCTCTTATTATTACTTCGCTATAAATAGAGAAGAGATTCGGTGACAAAATACAGCCCTGTCGTACTCCAAGTTTTATTTGTTTATAATCTCATATATATATATATATATATATATATATATATATATATATATATATATATATATATATATATATATATATATATATATATATAATCTGATAATTTGTTAATAATAATATGCTTCCCATTTTAATTGCTGCTACTTGGTTCCAGTAAATATTCTTTATTTTTCTGAGATCTTTCCCATCAATGTTGGTATCTTCCAACATTAATCAGTTCACCATACTTCACTTTATCAAATGTCTTGGAATAAACTAGTAAGCACAAACATGTCTTCTGTGCCTCTATTGATCTTTCTATTAGTGTTTGTAATGTGTATATTGCAATGTTTGTATCTTTTCCATCCACAAATCCATACTGTTCTTAACTATTTCCATTTGCATTTTCTTTCTTGTTCTTCTCATTATAATTTTTAGTAGAAGCTTAGTGGCGTAGTTTATGAGGTTAATTGTAAGAAAAAGGATCATCAATTATTAAGATGGAAGTTCAGAATGCTCTTAACCATATGAATTCAGGCAAGACCCCGTAGAGACAATATCACAACAGAAATTAGCAATGCCTTAGAAGAATATGGAATATACCAGGTCTGAAGACAATATATAGTACTGGAGAAATGCCTCCTGAATTATATAATTCTATATTTATTACAATCCCGAAGAAATCAGGAGCTTTGGAATGTGATCAACACCGAAAAATTAGTATAATGAGTCACATCAAGAAGAGTTTGCTGAGAATTATCATGCAAAGAGTTACGAAGAAAATACCACCCGAAACAGGAGAAGAAAATGTGAGTTCGTAGAAGGCAGGGGTATAGTAAATGCGCTGAGAGCATTAATTGAACGTTCTATGGGAGTAAATAAAACTTGCATCTTTGCTTCATTGACTACAATAAGGCTTTCGATAAAGTGAGACATGCCAACATTATGAAGATGCTTGCTAGTCTAGATTTTGATGGGAAAGACCTCAGACTTGTAAAATAACATATACTGGAAACAAAAAGCTGCCATTTAAATTGATAATGAAGTAGGTCAATACCAGACTATTAAGAGAGGTGTGCAACAGGAATGTGTAATGTCTCCAGATCTTTTTTGCCTATACAGTGAAAATATTTTCAGAAATTTAGAAGATATGGGAGGCATCACCATTGGGGGACGTAACATCAATAATATTAGATATGCATATGATACAGTATTGGGTGCATACCATGAGCAGGATCTGCAACATTTAGTAGATGTGGTTGTTGCACACAGTGTTAGAGTTAAATTGTAAGACGACACAGATTATGGTGATCGTATGAGATGGCCAAACATGACCCCCCAAGCTTATCGGCATGAGTCATGATGATGATGATGATGATGATGATGAAATCTTATATTATTATGCATGTACCCAATTTGGTTGTGTAATTTCTTATCAGGGAGTTACCATGTGTAAAGTCGTCTTTTATGGTGTTTAAACCAGGTGTGTCCAGTTATCATATAATTTATATTTGCCAATTCTATTAGTTTCTCTACTCTTTCATTTTAGTACCTAAACCATATTTCCCCACTGCATCCTACATTTTCTCCTTCTTACTTTTGCATTAACATCTTGGCTAGCAGATATAACTTAAGACCGGTGTTATGCCAGAACTTTTTACACCCCAAAAGTCGGGCATACTACTAGATAGTGCAGAGAACAAACGGCCACACGACTTACGTATTAGCTTCCCAATTCGCTTGTGTTACAATCTTGAGGTCTCCTGGGTTTAATTTGCTTCTGCTGTGACTGCCACTGCATCAGCGTTGGAAACCGGTGTCAGGGTTTCAGTGTGTCTATTCATTATTAATCCGGCGTGTGCGTGGCTGCTTGAGTGTTAAGTTTAAAGTGGGTTTATTTTAACATAAGACGAATACAGACACATACACACAAACATACACACAAATACACAACACACACACACACACACACACACACACACACACACATATATATATATATATATATATATATATATATATATATATATATATATATATATATATATATATATATATATATATATATTGGCACCTTGCCGTCTTGACAGACGATAATCTGTGCTTTAAAAAGGCATAATAACTTTTACCTATGGCGGTAGCGAATGTGACTGATAAGGCCAATTTGCGCTGTAAATGTCCGTTCACAGTGGGTACATGTGAACACGTGGTCATTTCCACCATCATACACCATCTTACGTCTCACACGCTCGGTGTGTGACTTATCTGCAATAATTTTCCCCTTTGTCTTTATTCCATTTCTGATGTTTGACCTCCATGCAACACGTTCAGCGGCGACATGCTCCCAATGTGCATTATCAATGCCTGTATCAATCATGTCCCGCTTACACAAATCTTTGTATCGTAGCAGAGGCCGACCCTGAGATCTCTTACCCATCTGTAATTCACCAAAAAAGATGTCCTTTGGTATTCTACCATCATCCATCCTCCTAAGATGTCCTATCCATCAAAGTCTACGAAGACTGAGCATGAAATAAACCGTCACACAACCTGATCTTTCCAATACTTCAGTGATTTTGTCTTGCCACTTAATACCAAGAATTCTACTCAGACACCGCTTATGAAAGCTGTTTAAACGTTTTTCTTGGTGTGAGTAAGTTGTCCAGGTTTCACTGCCATAAAGAAGAGTACTAAGGACACAGGCTGGATAGACAAGGACTTTTGTTTTGGCAGTAAGCTTCCTGTTCTCCCAGACTTTTTCTTAACCTGTTCATTGTTATTGCTGCCTTACCAATCCGGATGTTGATTTCCTGATCTAGGGATAATTTGCTATTTACCACTGATCCTAGATATGTAAAGTGGCCTACCATCTCTAGTTCGGCGTCATCAATAAAGATTGATGGTACCCCATGTGCACCTTGTGACATAATCTGTGTCTTCTTTTTGTTAATTGTTAAACCAAATTCAGAACAAGCATTGGAGAATGCAGATAGTAGACATTGCAATTCTTCCTCAGAGTGGGTCGTAACTGCAGCATCATCTGCAAAAAGCAACTCTCTGATCAGTACCCTCCTAATTTTGGTCTTGGCCTTCAATCTCTGAGCATTGTAGAGGCCGCCATCTGAGCGTGAATGAATGTATATACCACCATCCTGATCACGAAAGGCATATTTCAGTAGATGTGAAAAGTATATTCCATAGAGCGTGGGAGCTAGTACACAACCTTGCTTAACTCCACTCTTGATTTCAAGCTCTTCAGAAGTTGCACCATCAAACTTGATTATACCCTTCATGCCTGTGTGGAACGATTCTACAATGGACAGAAGAGTTGGTGGGCAGCAAATCTTCTTTAGTGCCTTGAACAGACCCTCACGACTGACCAAGTCAAATGCCTTTGTGAGGTCGATGAAGGCAATAAACAGTGGTTGATTCTGTTCACGGCATTTTTCTTGCATTTGTCGCAATGAGAATATCATATCAATGGTAGACCGGTTCTGTCGAAAGCCACACTGTGATTCGGGGTAGACTTGATCTCCTAGGACTTGAAGTTGCGCAGAACAATTCTGGCAAATACTTTTCCAACAATACACATAAGTGAGATACCCCTATAGTTGTTGCAGTCGCTCCGATCGCCCTTGTTCTTGTACAGTGTTATGATGCTTGAATCTTTGAAATCCTGTGGGAATTGTCCTTCTCGCCAGCATAGCTCTATTAGCTGGTGGGTCTGTAGAGTAAGTGTGTCTTGCCCACTCCTGATAACCTCTATTGGAATCCCATCCTTACCTGGAGCCTTGCCAGATGCAAGTTCATTTATAGCACACTTAACTTCTGTTATGGTGGGAAGTGTGTCCAGGTGGTCAAGAGTTGGTAGAGCTTCTATGGCGTTGATATATATATATATATATATATATATATATATATATATATATATATATATATATATATATATATATATATATATATATATATACGCGCGCGCACACACACACTTCACAGTAGCCTGGATTGAAGTCCTATATATATTGAAGGACATTTTAAAAGTTCACCACCCGTATAATCCAGGAATAGAGTGTGACATGTAAATAGAAGTGTTTACAAATTTACATATTTCGAATCTTTATTCATTTTCTTATGAATCCATGCGGATCATTAATTTGTACATTTGAATGTTGTGAAATTCATTACAGTCTGTGCAGTCAAGGTAGAAAACCAAAAATGCGACCAATAAAAAACAATTCATTCACTCTATCCTCAGTATCTGGTATGTCCACCACCTGATTGCAAACAAGCTAGGCAGCGGTTCCTCATGGAACGCACACGTGTCTGAAGGAAAATCCAGGTAATCAAGTCCCATTCACATGTAGAAGCAGTTTCGAGCTGTTGCAGATTAGCTGCAGAAAGTTGCGTGTAGCCTCGATGCCCAAGCTCGTCCCACAGATATTCTGTAGGGGTCATGTCTGGTGATAGGGCAGGCCAATCAATCATCACAATGTTCTGCTGCTGTATATATTGCTGCGTAATGCTTGCGGTGTGTGTTCGTGCGTTATCCTGCTGGAGAAGCTGCAAAGCTGGATAATTTGTGAACGCAGGAGCAACCAATGCATCCAGAACCCCATCTCGATATGTCACAGCATTAACATTTCTACGGAAGACATGAAGAGACAAGCGATGTTGAAAACCGAATCCTCCCCAATTGTGAATACTGCCGCCTCCAAATCTATTGTGCTGACGAACACAGAAATCTGCAAAGCGCCCTCCACGCCGTCGTCAAAGTCCATCAGCAACGGATAGGTTGAATCTGCTGCTCTCGTCTATGAATATAGGATAACATTCAACTGCAGTCTAGTCCATCTGGCATGTTGCTCTGCCCATTGCAGGCATTGCTGACTATGTCTGTGTGTCAAGTTTGGCCCAACATAAGGTCCTCTTGCAGTAAGATCTGTATCTCTGAGTCGTCGTAAGACTGTCATTCCAGAAACTTGCCCACGTCTACCCACTATTGCTGTTACTAGCCGCTACGATACAGAATGGCGAATTTTATCGGAAATATATTTGCGGTTTTGGTCTCCGATTTAAGGAGGTTTAGAGTACTCATGATGTTAAATTACCCGATTATTTCAAGATCTCGTTAAAAAAGGGACTGATTACTTTATATAGTCTCTCCCTCTCGGTTTATGTGTGTACATCCCGTGTTTCTTAAATTCGTTTCCTACACAGAGATACAGAGTGACTTTTTCAGACGTAAGTAGACCCGCAAATCAAGTTTTATGTAGATGTCTTTGTTTGTTCTAGTATGTGTTATTAGATGTAGCTTCCATTTGTACGTAAATTATGTTATTTTCGACTATTAAAGTCGAGATGGTCATCCCAAACTAAAATAATGAAGATTGCATGCTCTGATGTGATATTTTAACGGCCGGAAATAGCCGTTTCCTTGTCAGCGATGAGTATTTAATATTGTTATGGAATATTCATAGCGATTTTCATGCCGATGAATGTAAGTTTGTATTGAACATAAACTTTAGTATTTTTGTGTAACTTTTCATCACTCTACACGATCGGGATCATTGATAATTTTTCATCTTTCCAACTGGACTTTTCTTTTGCCAAAATGCATCTACGCAGGCGCCTCGCGTTGGCAAGACTGCGCGTGCAGTCTGCGCGCGGTCTGACGTCATCAAAGCATGACGTGGATATGTGTGTGTGAGTGTGTATGTGTGTGTGTGTGTGTGTGTGTGTGTGGGTTTATATATGAATGTGTGAATATATATATATAATAATTTATGGAAGACGATCGTCTCTTCTCCTAGTGTGCTATACATATTCTGTTGTGAGTTGGTTTTCTATTTTTAACAAAGCAAACTTAATCGGTCTACTAGTTGCAATTTCCAACGACCGAAGAATTGTTCAAGTGAGTAACGTGCACATCTGGCCTGGTTATCCCAAAACTTCCCATCTGAGTGTAGGGGTGGGGGAAGGAGGAGGAGGAACACCTGGCTGTGGGAAGAAAGGGATTGAACATCCAGTGTTTTTGAAATATAGTGGAGGTTGGCGATCGGTATAATCATAGTCATGGTGTGGTTATTGTTGGTGATGAGGATGCTGATGATGCTGATGATGCTGATGATGATGATGATGATGATGATGATGATGATGATGATGATGATGATTATGATGATGATGATGATCATGATCATGATCATGATCATGATCATGATGAAGCTGATAATAATTAATTGATGATGATTGTTGTGGCAGGTGTGGTTGATCATGATAGTGATGATTATTAATATTATTGTGTGACGATGACGGCACCACAAGAATGATGGTGACGATTATGACAATGTTGAAAGTGGCAACGACTACGATAATGTAAATAATGATGGTAATGATCGTGGCAACGGTGATGGTGGTGATGATGATAATTGCGATGTTGACAATAATGCTGATGAACATGAAGAAAACACCGCACTGAAATACCCTTTGCAATGTTGTTTATAACAATGTTGTCATCAAGAGGCAGCAAACAACTACAAGAAACAATATCCTGAAAACACACGAAGGGCACTAGACAGACAGAGAGTCACATTTCTCCCTGTTCCATACACACACTGGATGAAAGCATTCAAATCGCTCTCTGATTCCCCCAGGATACGCCTTTTCAGAGCCCGGTTAGAAACCAGTTTGTCTTTGTCTCGTCATTCTGTAGTGTCTCTTATTCTTTTCGTTCTTACTGCTTCTACACACACTCATCGTTTATGTTTTATAGTTTTCATTTCTTTCTATCTTTCTTTCTTTTTGTTTCTTTGCCTTTCTTTCTTTCTTTCTTTCTTTCTTTTTGTTTGCTTTTCTTTCTTTCGTTCTGTCTTTCCTTTCGTTCTTTCTTTCTTCTTCTTCTTCTTCTTCTTCTTCTTCTTCTTCTTCTTCTTCTTCTTCTTCTTCTTCTTCTTCTTCTTCTTCTTCTTCTTCTTCTTCTTCTTCGACGTAAACATCGTAGTCGTCTTCTTCTTCACTCCCCTTTTACTCTCTTCTTATCAATTTGCGCATTTTCTTCCTAATCATGGTTTACATAATTTTCTTTGAGTCTGTTTTACCCCTAGTTTATGCCTATTCCATCATAAATATTGGTACTAAATTAATTGTCCGAATTACCTTACATAATGTGCATCACCATTTACTTTATTCTGACCCCCACGCCTATATCTCCTTCTTCCTTTTTTCTATCTCCTGTCTCTCTCTTTCTCTCTGTCTCTGAATGTGTATATGGGTGTGTGCGTTTCTCTTGCCTATTTTAAGAATGCAAATAATGAGAGAGATAAAAGAAAGACCAGGTTGAGGGTTATAGTATAAACAATCCACGCTAGGCAGATGATACAATATTGATAGTTGATAACGCAAAAGAGCTACAACAACTATTCGATATTGTCAAAATAGAGGGTACAAATGGGGCTTTCAGTGAATATCAAGAAATCAAAGACAACTGTGAGATCAAAGAGTAAGATAATACAATATTATAACAACAATAGGCCGGCTTACTGGCTTAGAGGTTATGACTTTTCTCCGTAATCTCGTATACTCTCGTGGTTAACGTGATGACGGTAAGAATCAGCAGTGGTTCGAATCGCACTGGTAACCTACGGGGTATGTGAGCCGGCCGCTCAGAAAGCAATGGCAAACTACTGAGCGTAATCTTGCCAAGAGATCAACATACAGCTGAAAGATGCTGGTGTTGACAGCGATGTCCTGTAAAGGATATGCAAAAAAAAAACAAAAAAAAAAATAGAAGAGAATATGCTTAACCAAGTTTATAAATTTAAAAACAGAGAAGCATCCATAACATGAGATGGGAAAATGCGTAGCAGAGAGTAAAAGCAGCATAAACACAACAGTTAGTTGCAGGACGTTACCATCAAATCCAGCATGTATTGAATGTTTGCAATTTAACTAGCAATTTTACGCTTAGCAGTTTGCCCTTTCTAAACGGCCGACTCTCATACCATCAAACTCAACACAACACGATCTGCTCTAAAATTGCCTTCTGCTGATTTCGAACCTCGACCCGTTATGTCGGGAAGCTGTGAAACTGTTACACCACAAACGTGTACAGAGAAGAATGGGTCACACCAAAGCTGCATTACAAAAAATGAAAAGTATCGTATGCAATAAGTCACTATCATTGAATGTCTGGAAGGGGATACTGACATGTGCTAAAGAAGCTATATTGCTGTATGGCAGTGAATCAATGAACGTTAATAAACAAATTAGGGAGAGCTTGGAAGCAACGGAGATATGGCTCCTGAGACGAATGTTGCAAATATCTTGGACTAAGAACTATTAACTGAAAGAGGCTAACAACATTACAACTGTATTTACAACTGCGAGTAAGAAAGAGACAAGCAACACACTGTTAATTAATGGTACCGTCGCCCTGCTACTAAGTTGAGTGCGTGGAACGAGATTGAGAGCTGTAAATTTTGTGTGCACTGCTTTTACATCTGTCCGCTGTTGTTTATAGCCTGAACCACACGTTCAGAAAAATGGCGGCAGGTCTGTCGCTTCACTAACTGGGTTGCCTTATGCAGTAATGTGTGGCTGCTGGTTTTCTAGCGACTGCCGCTTCCATCGACTATGAAATGTATTTTTCGTGTTATAATTTTGTGTTGACATTCTGGCAGAAGCATTAAGCGTAGTATACCTGTGCGGGCTGTTGGTTTGTTGAGACTCCTGTCTGTTCCATTCTTCACCTGGGGCAGTGAGGAGCATTTTATGTGATATTCACTTGCACATGTACGGAGCATAAGGGGCGATCCTTTGCCGTCAAGTTGGAACCTCGACTAACTAACTAATGCCTTTAATTATAAGAGAGACATTGTAAATTTTCGTGACGATTGGAAAGATCAGTGGGAAAGGGACAGAGACAGACCGAAAGCAATGATGATGGATGGACTGAGACTGTGGCATTAAGGAAGATTATCAACAGAGTTGATCCAGAACAATAAGCACTCTGGATAGACATGGTCACCTACGACAGCTGGCTCAGCGCATATTGGCGATGATGAATATGATGATGATAATGATGACGATGGTGATTTCAAAAAGATTACAACTATCACATATACAAAAACAATTACGACCATCCCAGTTACCAAATCAGTTACGACTATCTTACTTATCAAGACGATTACAACTATTCCACTTTTCAAAATATTTACAACTGTCACACATACCAAAACAGTTACGACTGTCACACATATTAAACCGAGTGCAACTATCATATATACCAAAACAAATACAACTATTACACATACTAGAACAAACATATATATCACATATACCATGACGATTACAAATATAATACAACACAAACCGATTTCAACTGTCATGATGTTGAAACGATTACAATTACATTATATCACAAACGATTACAATTATCATAAACCAAAACTATTGCAACTAGCATATACCGAAACGGTTACAACAATCATATACCAACACGATTAAAACTATCATATATCAAAGCGATTACAACAATCATATATCAAAACGATTACAACAACCATAAACCAAAGCGATTACAACAATCAGATATGCAAAATTGATTACAACTATCATCATACAGCAAGTCCTTTGTGGCCCTGTGACGTGTTTTGTTGATATTTGGTTATTTCTCCTGCATTAAGCACCCTAACTGTATTGCCCTGTGTCCATATTCGTGAAAGGTGACACGATAGTTTTAAGGTTGAAAAGATTACAGCTGTAATTCTTCAAGCAAGTGTCCAACAATCGCAAATATCATAGCTTAGCTGCAAACAGACACAACTCAACCTGGTCGTCCATCAGCACGACGAAATAGAACCAGATGGAAACATGTTTCGGAAACATTTATCTTTACTTCCACATATATCTTCACTTGCCGGTCTCCCTGGCCTAGGCGTTAACGTCTTTCTCCGCAATCCCGTATATTCTCGTGAGTAACATAACCTGCGCGAGAATCGGTAGCTGTTCTCGCCGCGTTGGTAACTTACGGGGTGTGTGAGCCGGTCACTCAGAAAGCAATGGCAAACTACTGAGCGTAATCTTGCCTAGTACATCAATAGCAGCTGAAAAATGCTGATGTTGACTGCAAGGTCCTGTAAGGGATATGGAGAAAAAAAAAATTTATCTTCACGTCTACATTTATCTTCACTTCCAAATGTATCTTCACTTCTACATGTATCTTCACTTCTACAATTATCTTTACTTCTACATTTATCCTCACTTCCACATTTATCTTCACTTCTATCATGGACACCACTTGGTGCCTGCTAGATTACATGGGATCAGACACTAGTGATTACACGTCTGCTACTGACATATTGTCTGAGAACTCTAATTCTATCGCGGCCATCCACCCCGCCCTGCCCCACGCAAGTATAAGAAGTACGGGGAAGGAGGAAGGAGGAACAACATATAGCTGAGAATTAAAACTGTCATCATGGAAAATTAGTAATGAAGTGCATATCTACAAAGGGATTGAATGTACGCATGCAGATCTTTCTAGTAGCCCGCGGTGATTAAAGATTTTTATTATTCTAATTTGAGACTAACAAATTTAGCAAATATTATTGCCATACGTGATTCGGTTTTATTATAATTATGATTAATGTGAACAATAATAGTTACTGCACTTAGGAAATGCTAATGAGTAATTAGTCTATCGCAGCATAAATGACAGCGTTTGGATGCTGACTGTGCCTGTTGAGAGCTGCTCAGATGTTTGGACAGCGATGAGTTAAACATTTGAGTACATCACTCCCTATAGCAGTGGGGATTGCCTTGCGTGTCCCAAGATAGTTCTAATATATTCATTCTTAGTGTGCCTCGTGGCGCAGTAGGGAAATCCTTTAGGCATCCCAAGATGACACGAGCCACTTGCTTGTTGTCTCTGTGATTGCGTGTTCAAATCCCATTGGAGCGGATTTATAAACATTAACCTGGACTCACAGGTCGACCCAGTCTAAACTGGATCCAGTTAAGAAATGGCGGCTGGTATGATACTGACAAGACCATTCATCAAGTGTTGATTTTTCTATACAAATATATGACTGTTGATTGTTCTAAACAAATATATGACCGTTGTTTGTTCTATACAAATATATGACTGTTGATTGTTCTATACAAATATATGACCGTTGATTGTTCTATACAAATACATGACCGTTGATTGTTCTATACAAATATATGACCGTTGATTTTTCTATACAAATATATGACTGTTGATTGTTCTATGCAAATATATGACTAGCACCATATACTCAGTACGCCCCAGAGCGTACTTACCCTTTTACTTGCAGAACCTTTCTACATCTGCAGAGGCTGATTCAGCAGAGGGGAGAGAGGGTCTGGGCGACACTCAACACGTAGAGGCGGACGTTCATACAGACTCTCAGGCTGCCATTGGCACCATCAGCATTAGAACTTAGTAACACTGTGTCGTGAGTGCAGAGAATGGGCAGCGGGCCGCACTGAGTTTGAAGAGCAACAACTGATCCACAGTAACACGCATCATGGTGACATGGAAGAAGCCACAGGATCTACACCGATGGGTCAGTGGTGAGAAACAGACGTAGTGGTTGGGGTTTTATTGCAAAGATTAATGGACGAGTCTTGAAAAAGGAGAGTCTGGCATATGAGACTACGACCTCCAGCATGAGAATGGAGGTGGAAGCAGTAACAGCCACATTCTGTTGGTTAGAGGAGACTACTGCAACATACATTGTATTCATTACGGATTCAAAGAGCATGCTTATTAAGATAGAGAAAGGAATGTTTCGTGTGAAATTGACTATCGTCACTTCAGAGGTCACAGATTGTGAGAATTGTATGGATATTTTACCCTGGCCATGCAGGGTTGCGGGGGAATGAACAGGCTGATAGGCTGGCAGGAAATGCACCTCTTGGTGGCAGATTGCTTATGGACAAGGGGGAAGTGGTCATGCGTTTGTGGTACCAGGTGGAGAAGGCGGGAGAACAGACTGAGAACCCGTATGTGCAAAGAATGAGAGTGCGGGGGATCAGCAGGGGTTTTGCAAAAATCTCAAAACTTAGAGGGAAGACCTGGAGAACTTTAAATCAGATAGCCGTGGGAACTATTAGTAGTATGACTCTTCGCTGACTGTTGAATGAGGGACGGAGCACATATAGGTATGTGCTGAGTGCGGTGATATCGGTTCTTAACTCAACTCAACTCAACAACTGGCCACTGAAGGAGATGGAGTACTTGAGGGAATCTCCCTTCGTGCTGTGATGTTGATTTCTCATTTTGCTTTTACTTATCTCAAGATTTTTCTAATGCGCCCATTCGTTGATGTGCCTCACGTGAAATAGCAAGAGTATACATAGATAATTGCTACCATGCAACATGACCATCAGTCTCTGCCCCAGATAGTTCCATTGATTTTAACTATGCTAATCCATGCTTGCATTTGTGCATGGTTCGTTCGACAATGTATTTGGACTGATACACCATTTCCCTTGACGAATCAACAAGTCGTATGTTTAAGACATTATGGTTGTCATCAAGAAGAAAGAAATAGCCAAATGTAACATTCAAGTAAATGGGAACATTCTTAAACGTGTGAATCAGTACAACTATCTCTGAACAGTTATAACATCTAATGGGAGGTGCCTTGAAGAGATTGGAACGAGAATCGTTATGGCAACGGTAGTTTCTTCAAAGATGGAAAACTTACTGACCAACAAAAAGCTGTCAGTTACAATGAAAGAAAGAGTGTTGAGGTGGCATATAGAACCAATCATGTTATATGCATATGCATCATGGACAGCAAGCAGGTATATTGACAAACATCTAATGGCTGTGAAAGCCATGGACACGGTTAAGGGCTACAGACTAATCAGAGGACAATTATTGATGGCTCATGCAGAGGACACAATCAGAAAAGTGTGCATGCTTGAGAACATAGGGAGATGGGGGAGTGAGTCAGTATGCCAGATAAAAAGTCGGATCTGTGCAGAGTCATAATTACACTGGATCAGGCGTGCAGAGAGTGGACGGCAGGCTGCGTTGAATGGGAGGTGCAACAATTGATTCACGATAATTCGCGCACCGGTGATGTAATCATCTACACCTGTGGTTCTCAACCTTTTTTGGCCAATGCACCCCTTCATCATATGTTCAGGATGTCATCCCCCCACCCCCTCCTTTCATATTTACTCCATATAAATCCCCCCGCCCCTACCAAGTATTCATAACAATGGAAGCTAAATTTAATAACACATACTAGAACAAGTCTAGACAACTACATAAAGCGTGATGTGCGGGTCTACTTAAGTTATAAACCGAATTTCAGAAGGGCGAGAAGTAGAGAACCGTAAAGTATGGAGGGAAAAATAATATCAAGTAATCAGTCCAAGTATTAACGTAATCTTGAATTAATCTTAATCCCTCCCCCCTCCCCCCTCCCGAAACCCTAATATTCTCTGGGGGTTGGAGAACTCCCTACCGGTTGAGAACCACTGATCTACGCGGATGGCTCTGCGGTACAAGATAAAAGGAGTGCCTAGGGGTTCGTGCCGAAGGTTAATGAGCGACGTGTGGTGCAGGTGAGCTTGGCATATGATTCAACAACATCTAGTCTGAGAATGGAGGCGCAGGTATTCAAGGCTGGCTGAAGAAACATTCTACATTCGTGATTGTAACGGACTCGCATGGTAGGCTGAGAAATGTGAAGGCAGGCATGCTTTGGGCAGAGTGGCAGACTTCAATTAAAATAAAATAGAGGGCATCTGTTGGATTCTTCCACCCCTGCCCAACTACCCCACCCATAGAACATGCTGGTATGGTGGAAAAGGAGCAGCTGGACAGAGTGGCAGGGTCTGCACCGCTGGGTGATGTATTGGTGCATAATAAGGCAGAGACGGTCGAGACCCTTTGGGATCGTGTGACTAGTGAGGGAGAATAGATAGGTCATACGGGCCTGAAGAGAATGGTGCTGCAAGGTGACCAGTGGATCTGGCCAACACTGAGGTCTCAGAGGAAAAGTCACACGCACGCATAATCAGACTGCAGCTGGTACGATTAATATTGGCACTCTTCGCTGGCTGGTGAAGAATATGGATGTAGTGTCCCGAGTGCTATGATATCGGTTCTTGACCCAAATTAACTCAACTATTATTATTATTATTATTATTATTATTATTATTATTATTATTACTTCTGCTTCTCCGACTCCGCCCACTCCTACCATCACATCTACCGCTTTCATTCCTCCTACTCCTTTCATTCATGCCACTTCTCCAACCCATTCGCCAGGTATGAAGCGCCAGCCACTATTCAACTAAGCACGACAAAAGAAGGCCAGTTATGAAGCACCGCTGGGCATATTTGCGTTTATACATAGTAAGTAACTCGAGATTGATATACGCCATTCTCTCCTGACGTCTTGGTAGTGGGTATTGGATCGGGAGCACAGCCTTCTCTGGTAAGGGCGAACGATTAGGAGAACCATGTTGTAAACTCTAAACACCCAGGGTTATAAAGCTTCCTACAGAGCCCGATTTGGCCTCTGCCCAGAAAAAAATATCAAAAGTGGAACATCTACACACCAGCGGCGTTATGGCGAAGGGTTGCGGACCCAATTCGTAATCCCGGATACGGCATTCGAAACACAACAGCGGGCGATTTGGCAGCAGTACGCTTTGCGATGGATTTTTACGAAATAGTATGGGTGCCTGTTGTGCAGAAAGTAATGGCAGAATACTGAACGTACATTTGCCAAGAAATCACAAACAGTCAAAAAAAAAATTACTAAAGTTGACTGTGACGTCCTGTATAGGATATGCCACTATCTTATTTGTGAACTGATAATTATATTATAATTTGTCAATGATATGCTAGGCTACTTTGCTTGTAACTCTTTCTGTCCCAGTCACCTGGTTCTCACAAACTAAGGCTGCTAGAGTTCGGAGTTTAAAAAATAGCAACTGTCTCAGACAGGTCTTAAAATGTGTCTAGGTATATAGGTCTTAAAGTTCAGAAAAATATGATCTTTCAGCTTGAGTTAAACCCAAACATAGAACACAGTGAGCCCATACACAAACTAGTCTGACAGATAACAGCTGTTCATAATATGAAAGACATCAGGGCACACGCAGTCATAATGAAATGAATGTACTTCGTGGAAATACATGTTCCTTTGTAAATAGAGGAGAAGTACAGTACATTGTGGTAAGTGCAGCCATGTTCAATATTCTAGGTCAGAATCCGAATTGGATTATCTCTCTTTCCTAAGCTTATGTATGACAGGCCCTGTGTCTCCCGCGAGAATGCTACAATGCGTGCACTTAGGGCAACAGTCTGGATTGATTAGCTGCACGACATAAATGAACAAAGGAGACATCATAGTATTGGTAAAGTCATGTCGAACTGAGAAGGTAAAAGTCAATGAAAAATACCCGTCGAAGTGAAGCACAACCTTGGGTAATATAGAGAAAGCACAATAGTACGATACAAATCGCTATATCAGATTGTGATTGCAGACATGGTGCTTGTTCTGCCTTTATCTGCCAGTGGAGTATAAGCCTCCCAGCCAACCCATGCCAAGACTTCCTATGCTGTGCTATGTCCTGTGGCTTCTTCCATGTTTTATCTGCACTGTGTATCTCTACCTCTGATTGTATTCCCCATGTGTTTTGATGTCCCCCTCTATTTATTTTTCCGTGTGGATTCCAGGGAAAAGGCTTTCTAGTCTCTAGTTATAGTATTAACACGTTTTCTAAATGCGTGCGCAGTCCAATGCAAGCTTATTTTCCTCATCTCTTCATTCACTTCGATTTGTTTGGTTGTTATCATCACTTCTACGCTGGTGAATCTGTCATACCATTTTAGTCCTACTCTGAACAGGCAGCAATTCATGAATGTTGGTATTTGTGCAGGAATTGTTTTACCGTTTCCTATATTTCTAAATCACATAGTAGTACTCATTAAACTTTAGTTTAACATATTCTAAGTTGTGTGCTAGATTTTATTTCCACTAATTTCCGAGTGTTGTGAAAGATGTTGCATTCGTATGTTATCTCTATCTGTTCCCCATCTGCGTCTACGCTGCTACCTAAGTATGTGTATTATTCCTCCTCATAAATTGTGCTTTCACCCATGGAGATCGGGCTATTATTTGCATGATTTATTCTCATTATCGTTATCTTTCCCAAATGAATTCTTAGACCTAATTTCTGCGAAGATTAATGGCTAAATTTGGTGTAGGGTAAAGAGAGAGGGATGGTATCTCAGGGCGAGTGGCAGCCATATCTCAAGGGATAGACCAGGATCCTATTTGGTTCTCATCTCTTTACCTAGCTCATGTATGGCTCCACGAATACCGCTTATGTACGGCGGTGGCCACACCACGGGCAACAGTCTTGGCTGACTGGCTAAACTACATGAGTGAAGCGGGGGTAATATCCCACTAAGGGAATTAACTGATGTCAACTCTGACCACAATCTTGTAGTCTTAAAATTACAACTAAAACTTAAAAACCCAGGAATATGGACATCGAAGATACCTCAAGTAGATATACCAGCATTGAAACAGCCAGAAATAAGTCAATTATACCTGGTTGAAGTCAACAAATAGGTATGATGGGCTAATCAGTGTCAGTATGAAAACCCTCAGGATAAAATTAATACAAAATGGGAAAGTGTAAAATCTAGTATACAGATTGCTAATACCACCTTGCCAGTGAAGATAAATAAGAAAAAAAAACAATTATGGAAAACCGGAGAAATCTTGAGTAAAATGACTCAAAGAAAGAAAGCAAAGAATACTCCAGAGTTTGTATTAATAGATAGAGAAATACGCCACTTGTGCAGAATTGCCAAAGAAGAGTGGTTGCAGAAACAATGCAAAGACATAGAGGATCTGGAAATAAAACACAACTCGAAAGAATTACGTGAACATATCAAAAGATTTACAAAGAAAATAATATAACAGGAAACGGTTGTATCAGAGGAAAAAATGGATAAATTATAATTAATAACACTAACATGATAAAAAATATGTACAGAGTGCACAGAAGATTTATTCTGGGACAACAGTGTCAATAGACCAACATTGTATAATATTCAAGATGGGCCAAAAAGCAAAGGTTGAAGTAGAAAAGGCTATTAAAAAGATGAAAGAAGGAAAGTCTGCAGGTCATGGCAACATAATAACAGAGATGATAAAATCGTTATCCAACTTTGGCATTGATACTATCACAGAATTATATAATGATATATATAATAATGGGTGCATAAATGGACATTGAACAAACAACTAGAAAGACGCATAGAAGCCCTGGAGATGTGGATATACAGACGAATATGTCTTATTTCATGGAAACAAAAACAATCAAATGCAGAGGTTCTAGAAAAACTGGGAATGAAGAGAGAGTTGATGAAAGAAATAAAGAGGAGGCAAGTGAAATATTTTGGCCACGGTAAAAGACATGATACTCTTATAAAAACCATACTGGAATGCAAGGTTGAGGGCAAGCGTGCAAGAGGTAGACAATGATACAAATGGGAAGATAACATCAAGAGATGGACGAACATCAGCCTGACAGAATAGACAGTCAAGGCGAGAGACAAGACAGTGTTGGAGATCCATTGCAGCCAACCGTCATTGTGGAGTCGACACCTGATTGATTGAATGGCTAAATGCTTGTCCATAGGCCCGGTGATCATGGGTTCGAATTGTCATTGAGACGATGTTTCAAAACTGACCTGGATGCCAGGTCGACCCAGCCTGAAATGGATACAAAGAAATATTTTGGAAGTAAAGGAGGCCGCCGTGATACTGACCACTACTGCCACTGAGCACCGACTGGTATCATAAAATAAGGATCTAGCAGGATATGCTCAATACGTCTTAGAGTTTGAAAAAGGGTCATATACTTGCACACTAACTTAATAAGCTCGTGTATTTAGTTTATCTAGCAGGATATGTTCAACACGTTTTAGAGTGTGAAAAAGAATAAGCTCGTGTATTTAGTTTATCTAGCAGCAATTAGGGTTACGTGAAGCCATGTAAGCAGGTGGTGGATGGAGTGTGAGAGCAGCCGACAGATTGTTGTTGGTTATGGTCTGCACTCTGCGGCTATAGGTGGAAGATCTCATCAGTAGAGACAAGAGACAATGCTATGGCCACCGACTAGTACAGTCACTGGCCAGAAGGAAAGCAATGGCAAACTACCTTCTGCAAAACTTGCCAAGAAACCACAAAAACCATGAAAGAAAACATAATAAGAAAGAGATCTGGTGGCGAGACCCCCAGGCCAGGAAGATCAGATAACACTGGGGAAGAGTGTGACACAGGGGCCAGTACTAGTAATCGTGATGACGGAGTTAATCCCGACTGTGTTTTACCAAGGAAATCTCCTGTGTCAAACTAACAATTTAACAAGGAGTGTGAGAATGGGAATGTAAATGTGAGAAGTCTGTATGAGGAAAAGCTTAAAGTAGTATGTGATGAGACTGAAAGGTTAAATATTCAAATTTTAGGAATTAGTGAACATCGCTGGATAGGCAAGAGACATTTTACAAATGAAAATGGAAGTCTTTTCATATATTGTGGTAGAGACGTCGGAGCCAGAGCGAAGTTTCATTTTGATTAGATCAGTGTTTCCCAACCTTTTTTGTGCTATGCCCCACCTAAGCCTTTCTAAAATTCTTATTCCCCCCCCCCCCCCAACATATGCATCATTGTTAATATTCAAAAATAGTTAGTTAGTTAGTTAGTCGACAGATCATCCTCGTTGCACATCGAACCATTCAGTCCATAAGTGCTCGGATCCCCTCCTCAGCAAATCCCGCAGCGTGTAGCGGCTAACGACGACAGTTCTGTGTTGGTTTATCAATCTTCTTTGGCTTCCTGTGTAGTGTTCTTGTTTGGCCACCCCTCTTTTAATTTGCTGCTCTCGCAGTCTGGCCATTGTTGTAGATTCAGTCATCACTTGGTTCTCGCAAAAGTCTCACTTCTCGTAGAGCATTCAGAATGTCAGCCTGGTCAATGGCGCGTCCGCCCTCCACAGTAGCCTCACCTGCGAGCTTGTCAGCCCGCTCATTTCCTTGTACTCCCGCATGCCCTGGCACGAAGATGAAACTAATCTTTGCCAGCCGAGACCGCTTCAGAGGCAGCAACCATTCTCTTCGGATCGACCCCTCCTCTATCCTCTTGATCATGTTCATTGAGTCGCTAAGGAAACAAGCCCTAGTGAATGTCTGTGTCTCGAGCCATGTTATTGCTTTACTTACTGCCATGACTTCCATGGTCAGGCTACTTGTGGTTTCAGTGAAAGCACCAGAGTCCTCCTTCACAATTCTCCCTCCGGCCCGAGCTGTAAAGGCCCATGAGCTTCTCACATGTCGGACGACCGACCCATCTGTGTAGATGACCGCGTTACCGTCTAGCGAATTCTCGAAAATCAACGCTTGTACTTCAGCCTCAACAGCAGCCGGATTTTCTTGTCTGCATTTTCTATCTAGTTGGATGCAAACTGAAAAGGATGTGCAGAAGTCTGTTGGCACTTGCACCCACTCCTCGCCAGGTTCTAAGTCTCAAGTGAACACACCTGTTGAAGAATGTCTTCGGCTTGACCCATCCACGACCGTCCTCTTTTTAACCTGCTGCCCTTTACCTTCCTAATTTCACTATGCAGTGGATGGTGTGTGTTTGCGTTAATTCTGAGGTAGGCGCGTGCCCTGCAAACTTGTATTCTCTCTTCAATGGTTGGAAAATCAAGAAGGTAGCGCATCGCCCTGCATGCTGTATCTCTTGTACATCCAAGAATAATGCGCATAGCTTCATTCTGTATCCTTTCCATCCTTTCTATCTGCTTATGGCTGAGAGTCAGGATT
Source organism: Cepaea hortensis (assembly GCA_963921405.1). Classification (NCBI taxonomy): domain Eukaryota; kingdom Metazoa; phylum Mollusca; class Gastropoda; order Stylommatophora; family Helicidae; genus Cepaea; species Cepaea hortensis. The sequence continues at coordinate 51,948,205 of OY992893.1, read as the reverse complement.
GCCATTGCATACTCCAAAACAGACATGACCAGCCCCTCGTACAGAAGACATAGATGGCGCTGCTCACAGTTTGCTGCCGCCATCACCCGCATCGCTGCCAAACCCCGCTTGGCCCTTGTTATCACCTGGTCTATGTGCACATTATAAGCAAGGCTTCGATCAAACCGTATCCCCAGGTAATTCATTGCCTGCGTTCTTTCCACCGTCTCTGAACACAGCATTACAGTTGGTGTTGGATTGTTGACAATATGATTATTCAACGAGAACCAAGTCACTGTTGCCTTTGTTGGGTTGACCATTGCCCCAGCTTCATCACACCAAGTACTTATGCGATTGAGTTCGGTTTGTAGTTCCACAGCAACCTCCTCTCTATCCTTACCCTGACGGTACACTAAAACATCATCGGCATATGACAATGTCCTGCCAGGTCCAGTGATCTGCTCACTGGTGATTCTCACTGTGTAGGCGTTGAACAGTACCGGAGATAATGGTGATCCCTGTGGTAGGCCAGGATATATTGTTGTTGGTTCCGAAGTCCAACTGCCACATCTAAAAACTACTTTCCGTTGGAAGAGGGCTGTGACAGGTGATAAGTTGGGAAATACCTTAACAGAATCTAGACAAATTCTAGAAAGATGGCAGGAATACTGCAGTGGAATGTATGATATGAATGAATGTGAGAATATGAATGATATGCATGAACCAATGACAGCAGAGACAGAACCGGAGCCCTCATTAGATGAAATTGAAAGAACCTGAAGAATGGTAAAACACCAGAATGTGATGAGATACCAGCTGAACTAATTAAAACGGGGGGAGAAAAAAGCGTACAAATCTATCACGCATTATGTAAAAAGATATGGAAATATGGCACATGGCCAAAAGATTGGAAGAGAACTATCTTCATTCCAATACCAAAAAAGGGCAACCTGAAATTATGCACCAACTATAGAACTGTTGCCCTGATCGATGAAAGTAAAATTCTACTAATAATCATAATGGGAAGACTTGTTAAGAAAATGGAAGAAGAGATTAATGTGGTTCAAGCTGGATTTAGACAAGGAAGAGGAACAAGAGATCACATACTCAACATGCGTTTAATAATGGAGAGTTACAGAGAATTTAATGTAAATCTATTCTCATGTTTTGTGGATTATTCAAAGGCATTTGGCTGTGTTCAACATCAGAAACTTTGGGAAATCATGAGGAATATGGGCTTTCCATCACATGTAGTACAACTCATAAAAATGCTCTATCTAGCAACAAGCAGCGGTTAGAATAGATGGCGAGACATCAGATTTGTTTGACATCAATCGAGGAGTCCGCCAGCGCTGTGTGCTGTCACTCTATTTGTTTAACCTGTACGCCGAAAATATAATGAGAAATGTCAGAGATGATATAACCAAGGAGCAATATGATGCCCTAAATATCGGTGGAGATGAAATACCAGAGATTCGATATGCTGATGATACAGTATTACTATCCACATCACAGAATGGTATAGAAAATTTAATAACCTCAATCCAAAGAAATAGTGACAATCGCAACTTATATCTTAACATTGCAAAAACAAAGATAATGCATACAGATAAAACTACTATGGAGAAAGAAATATATGTTAATGAGGAAAGATTGGAGGCGGTTGAAAATTTCGAATATATTGGGTCATTGATTACAAACAATTGTGACACATGAAAGAAATTAAACGGCGACTATCAATTACTCTTCAAAGACTAAAACAACTGAATAAATTATGGAATGGGACAGACAGAACTACAAAAATTAGATTTTTAAAAGCATGCATCTTTCCCATTGCAACATACGCCTGTGAGACCTGGACACTTACTAAACAAGCTGAACAGCGCATAAATACTTTTGAATATAAATGTTAAAGACGGGTTCTAAGAATATCTTGGGTAAAGAAAAGAACAAATGCATGCATACTTCAAGAGCTGAACATTGAAGAGGATTGCTATTAAAGACGATAAAACAAATAAACTTGATATATTTTGGTCACTTGAAACATCATGAAAGTTTGGAGAGGACAATAGTTTAGTTTAGTCGACGGATCAACATCACGGCACACGGGTGTAACCCATAAGTGCTTCGTTCTTCTCCTAACTCAAACCTGAGTTTGGAGAAACTCAGCTCAGTGCACGAACTCCGTAGCACCGGCGAGGATCCTGAAATACTTTGGGTAGATTTTTAACTCGAAATTTTGCCCGGACAGCACCATTAGCCTACTCTTTTTCGATTTCCAACTGCCAAGGGATTTTTTTACGTGCGCAACAATACACACGGGCGTTCGATCTCACTACCCAGAGACCAGGGGAAATTTTATTACTAGAAGTGCACGTGAAAATATCCCGGTCCTCACCAGGGCTTGAACCCGGGACCTCCAGCACTCGAGGCGGACACCATACCTCGAGACCATGCAGCAGAGAACAATAATGGAGGGGTATATGCCTGGAAGCCGTCTCCATGGCCTAGGCGTTAGCGGCTTTCGCCATAATCCCGTTTACTCTCGTGAGTAACGTGACGTGCGCTAGAATCGGTGGCGGTTCTCGTCGCGTCGGTAACTTACGGGGTATGTGAGCCGGTCGCTCAAAAAGAAATGGCAAACTACTGAGCGTAATCTTGCCAAGAAATCAACAATCAGCTGAAAGATGCTGATGTTGGCAGCGATGTCCTGTAAAGGATATGCGAACCAAAAAAAATATGCCTGGGAAGAGAGGAAGAGGAAGGCCAAAGAGAAGATGGGTGCAAGATGTGGCGGATGATCTCCAGATGGGTGTATCAGATGCGGGACATATTGCTTGTAATCGAGAAGTTTTCCGGAAGGTTGTTATGGGAACAAGGTTCTGCAAAGGACATGCTACTGAATGAATGAGCAGAATATGCTCAATACGTCTTAGAGTGTGAATAAGGGTCATATACTTGTACACTAACTTAATAAGCTCGTGTATTTAGTTTATATATATTATATTATATTATATATATTATTTTTATTATACAAGTATATGCACCAACAACAAACAGTAGTGATGAAGATATACAAAACTTTTACGATGAAGTTGAAATGGCAATAGCCCAAATTGGATCACAAGAAATAAAAATAATACTGGGGGATTTTAATGCAAAAGTAGGAAAGGGAAAAATAGAGGATATAGTGGGGAATTACGGTATAGGTACAAGAAATGAAAGAGGAGAGAAACTAATAGAATGGGCAAATATTAATGATATGATAATTGGAAACACGTGGTTTAAACACCATAAAAGACGACTATACACATGGAAAAGCCCTGATATGAAAATACGCAGCCAAATTGACTACATACTTATTAATAAAAGATTTAGAAATGCATTAATTAATGTAAAGACAATGAATGGTGCTGACGGTAACAGTGATCATGTACCACTATGTGGACAAATAAAAGTAAGATTAAAGAGAGGGGGAAAAATGGTTAAAAACTTGAGATTTAATAAAGAGGTTCTGAAAGTAGATAAAGAAATTCAAGAACAATACAGAGTTACTGTGAAAAATAGGTACAATGCAATAGTTAAAATACAGAGTATAGATGAACAATGGGAAATGTTAAGGGACTCCATTCATCAAACTAGCAAAGAAATATTACCGGAGAGAAGCCAAAAAGCGAAGAAAAAATGGATGAATGAAGAAATCTTAAGGCTGATGGACAAAAGAAAACAGAATAAAAATGACAAACAAGAGTATGCTAAGATAAATAAAGAAATAAGAGATAAATGTGTGAAGGCAAAAGAGAGTTGGTTAAACGAGCAATGCAGAAAAATTGAATTAAATTACATTAAAGATCAAAAATGTATGCACAGACAAATCAGCGAGCTCACAGGAAGAAAAATAAGAATAAATACAGGGTGTTTGAAATCAAAAACAGGACAGATTTTATTGGAGGAAGGTGCTATAATGAAGAGGTGGAATGAGTATATAAGAGAATTATATAATGGAGAAAGGGAAGAATTAACAGAAGAAAGTAACTTAGAAGGCCCACCTGTTCTAAAAGAAGAAGTCGCTGACGCTATGAAACATATGAAGAAAGGAAAAACAGCTGGGCCAGATGAAATCACAGTAGAAGAATTAGAAGTATTGGGAGAATTTGGGGTAGATATATTAACCAAAATGCTGAATGATATTTACAACAGTGGATATTTACCGAGCGATATGCTGAAATCTGTATTTATAGCAATACCAAAGAGACCAGGAGCACTTGAATGCGAAGATTTTCGTACAATTAACCTCATAAACCATGTCACTAAGCTTCTACTCAGAATTATAATGAGAAGAACAAGAAAGAAAATAAAAATGGAAATTAGTGAAGAACAGTATGGTTTTATGGAAGGAAAGGGTACAAACAATGCAATATATATATTACGAACACTAATAGAAAGATAAATAGAGAAACAGAGAGACATATATTTATGCTTCATAGATTATACTAAGGCATTTGATAAAGTAAAACATGATGAGCTGATTAAAATGTTGGAAGATATCAACATTGATGGGAAAGATTTAAGAATAATAAAGAATATATACTGGAACCAAGTAGCAGCAATTAAAATGGGAAATAAAGAGGGTTGTTACGAACAGATAAAGCTAGGAGTACGACAGGGGTGTGTCTTGTCACCCGATCTCTTCTCCCTGTATAGCGAAGTAATAATGAGAGAGATCAAAGAGAAGCCAGGAATACTAATCGGAGGTATAATATAAACAATATACGCTATGCAGATGACACAGTATTGGTAGCGGATAATGCAACAGACCTACAACAATTGTTGGACAGTGTAGTAACAGAGAGTGCACAGAAAGGACTGTCCTTGAATATCAAGAAAACAGTAACAATGGTGATATCAAAGTAAATGGGGACACCACAATGTGACATAGAAATAGAAGGGGAAATTCTCAACCAAGTGGATAATTTTAAATACCTAGGGACACTTATAACATCAGATGGAAGATGTACAAAAGAGATTAAGAGCAGAATAGGGCAGGCAAAGACAGCATTTCAGAAAATGAAGAGTATCTTATGCAATAAGTCACTATCAATGAATGTAAGAAAGAGAGTATTAAAATGTTATATAGAACCAGTTTTGCTGTATGGCAGCGAATCTTGGAATGTAAATGAACAAATTAGGAAGAACTTAGAAGCAACAGAGATGTGGTTTTTAAGACGAATGTTGCGAATTCCTTGGACTGCCAGAGTAACTAACAACGATTGCCTGAAAGAGGCTAATGAAACTAGAACACTATATACAACAATAAGAAAGAGACAAACATCTTTCTTTGGTCATGTGATTAGAAGAGAGGCATTAGAGAACATAGTGACGACTGGAAATATCTAGGGGAAGAGAGGCAGAGGCAGACCAAGAGAAATGATGCTGGACGGACTGAAACGGTGGCATGGAGGAATATCATCAGCAGAGTTGATCCAGAACACCAAAGACCGAGATCTGTGGAGAGCCATGAACGCCTACGCCAGCCGGCACGGCACTTGATGATGATGATTTAGTTTATCTAACATCTCGTGTCGTGTATTGTAACAGACAAGAGGGTAATTGTTGTCAGCCACTTCCAACTCAGCAAGCTGTCCTGTCAAAGTTAACCGAATTCCATTTCTTGTTGTAGCATGCTTATATTCTCTAACATAGCCGTAATTCCAATAGATAACGAATTCAAATTGAAGGATAACGCCAAAGGATGGGCACAAAGAAGTATACACGAGTAAGATTCCTCTAACATGATAATGGACAACGATTGATTGATTGATTTAGGAACCGACACCATAGCATTCGGGACATTCCCATAAGCGCTCCGTCCCCATCCTCAGCAGCCAGCGAAGAGAAAATGGACAACGAATGGCGAACAAACACATTACCAGTGATGCTGAGATGACAACTCAACCGACCTAAATTTCCCACGTTTTCCCTACGACTTTTAACCCCCCCCCCCCCCCCCTTCCTCCCCCCTCCCAAACTTTAGTTTTATGGGATTTTGGTTTTATTTTCGCTCAATTATTATTAGCGGTTAACGTCTTGGTAGACCAAGGCCGGGGAGAGCTTTTAGATTGCTGGTTTAATAATCTGACATTTATTAAAATATTATTGACTGCTTTTGCAGAAGAGTACACTCGAGCATGAAAACATTATGCATGTATTCTGTCTATTCCAGTGTTTCCCAACGTGGGGCCCACGCCCCACAGGGGGGCAATTTGACTGTTAAGGGGGGCAATTCGAAAATGGAAGAAATCGGCTGAATATAACAAAACGGGGAGACTTGAGACTGAAGTTAACTAAATTGGAACCTGACATAAGATCTCTTTGCAGCAAGCATCAAGCGCAAGGATCTCACTAAATTTAAATAATAAATAATTACTAATAATTAAAATAATATAGAAAAATCTTTCATTAAAATTATTTTGTACTTGAATTTCAGTTCTCCATTATATGCTTTGAAAATTTACTTACTGTGTTTGCTCAATAATTACCTAGTGATTTCTTCCTAAAACCTATCATTCAAGTTTCTTTAGTGAACATTTCAATTTTTGAATATTAAAAATAATGTATATGTTGAGGGGGGCATGGGGCGGGGGAGGGGGGCAATATGAATTTTAGAAAGGCTTAAGTGGGGCATGGTACAAAAAAGGTTGGGAAACACTGGTCTATTCCCTAGCCTGTTGACATTAGTAAATGGGGAAGAAATAAGTCGGCAATGAATACACTCAGACCGAATAAATGATTTTTCATATCTGTGTCATAATAAAAATTTAATTATGAATTAAACGGCGATATTTTTATGGTCCGGCTTTTACGCGAAATTTAACAGCGATATTTCCATGGTTCGGTATTTAGGCAGAATGTAACGACGCTGTGCCATGTTTCGATCTTTAGGCAAAGTTACGATGATATTGCCATGGTTTGAATTGTGTGAGCCATAAGCAGTGATATTATCATGTTTCAGCGTTTTGCGTGGAATAAAACAGCAATGGTGAAATGTATACACCTTTAAACTTCTTCTTCTTCTTCTTCTTCTTCTTCTTCTTCTTCTTCTTCTTCTTCTTCTTCTTCTTCTTCTTCTTCTTCTTCTTCTTCTTCTTCTTCTTTCGTTCGCTTGAAATATGTCTATAACTGCAATGTTGTATCTTATATGAATTTAACTGTCTTTTTTAGTTCACACAGCGGTCCATAGAGTTTATCTTCCATTGTCGTCTCTCTCGGCCAGAAGGTTTGCCTAGATATGTTATATTTTGGGCAGTCTTGGAGTATGTGCTCTGCTGTCTGCGACGCCAATCCACATGTGCACATGGCTGTTTCACCAATCTTGAATTTTGTATACATGTGGTTGCGTAGTCTATTGTGTCCTGTTCTGAGGCGCAGAACAATGACCTGTTCTGGTCTGTCCATAACGCGGCAGTCATCCTGAGCAGGCCTTGGTGGCCCTCTGACTGATTTGACCACTCTTTTCCCCCGGTGGTATGCAACGGGCACACCAGGCTGTTCTTCCTTGGCTCTTTCCCTAGCCAGCTTTAAACAAATTCTTTACCATGCTATGAGAAATAACATGTCAAAATTACGTTTAAAGATAGAATTATGATGGCCACTTGAGAACGTGTGTGAAAAAGAAATTGACGCCAAGGTTAATATCATGCAAACGGCAAATAAACGACATAATACGTTTCATGAAAAACAAACTAATGACATGCGACCCGCTTACTATCATGATATACACATTGCCGACATAGTTAACATCATGAAAACAACATTGATGCATGGGTAACATTATGTAAATAATACGGACTAGTTGATTAGAATTTAAAAAAACAATACTGACACATTTTTATTCAATCAGTTTTTATGGGACAGTAGTTGTCATACTTGCTTTACCACAGTATGTCGCGAGTTTGAACCTCCCGACAATCTGATGATTGATTTTCTTTTTTTTTTTTTTATTTATTATATTTTTTTTTTTACAAATGTACTTTTTCGCCTCTAACTCGAAACATGCCGGTCCCGAATCCAGATGATTCTACATCCCCAGCCTGACCTACTGTCTGCACGCCATATACTCTTTCCATTCGAATAGCCGGTTTCTCCTCATTAGAATGGGAATCTCGACAGCTCAAATCTCTAAGCATACAGTTAAGTATACCTTGCACACAACAGCATTCTGGCCACCTTTGACAACCAGACCAATTCAAGACTTTAATGGGTCTGCGTAGAGTATTAACGGCTACTTGACGCTTGTAGAATACCCTGCTTGATGGAGGAAACGGCCTTCTGCTTAAAGTACAGTGTCCGACTGTTTATACTGCGTTCATATTACATGGTGATGTTGTATTCTCAACACTCTCAATAGACATTGTAGTAATTTCGTCGCACCAACCCAAGTATAGTGAGAGAGGTCAAATAATACAAAACAGATAAAATAAATATATTTGCTTTAAAGGGGGAAAAGGGGGTGGGGGGGGAGGAATCACCAGCGAGCCAATAAATAACTGTTAGCGTGTTAGCACTTTAGGCTGGATCACTTAATTACCCTTTCAGTCTCTGACCCATCGTTAAATTTTTATAACAGTACACTGCTTCCATTCGCATTTCCTTCACTTTTTATCACTCTTACGTTAGGGAGGGGAGAGAGAGATAGTCGTCTGTGTGTGTGTATGTGTGTGTGTGTGTTGTGTGTGTGCGTGTGTGTGTATTGTGTGTGTGCGTGTGTGTGTTGTGTGTGTGTTGTGTGTGTGCGTGTGTGTGTGTTGTGTGTGTGCGTGCGTGCGTGTGTGTGTATATGTGTGTGTGTATGTGAGGTGCAGGGAACTCAGTAGTAGATACTGTATTTGGAATGTAAAGTCTTAAACCTTCACACACTCTAGGTAGATGGTAAGCACCCTCTGCATAAGGCTCTATTCAGAGAAAAGGGTGGCCGGCTAAAGAGGGACAAATCGTGAATGGTTCGGGTTGGAGATGTCAGGCAGTTCTGCAGTATTACAAATATCAACCCCAACAGGGAATTGGTGCCTGTGCCTTTGTGGCATATTTTTCCAAATAGTCAGAATTTGACTTGGGACAAAGTCTATGTGGCTAAAATAAAGATTACGTCACTGAATATGCAAGAGTACAGCTATAAGTGGCTCGTAATTAGCTGGTCTAAATATTCGCCGGGGAGTGGGAAGGAGAAGGTTAGATGGGCTAGATTTAAGTCTGCGAATTGACTACTAGCACAGTGCAATTTATCCCCTCCGACTTTTTCCCCTCCCTGTTATGTAATTAATCCCCCACTAAGGTAAGCAAGGCAATTTCCCTTGGAAAACAAAAGTATAACAACTGAACTATGAGTTAAAACAAATTACAATCATTTATTGTCTATCATTAATAATTTCACATATGATGGTATTCACGGTGATGATGGTGACAGTCTGACAGTTTTTGACAGATGGTGAATTTATGGAAGTTTATGCAATATAACAATTACGTATGTGAAATGATGAAAAACATTACATAACTTTCACGTTACTCGTATCCTATCTGGATCTGTGTCCGGGATCCCAATTGAGATAAGCAAGGAGTTCCATAAATAGTTAGTTACATATAATATTTTACCAGCTCCGTGGCGTTGGGATTACGCGCGCTCTTCATAATCCCGCATACGGCTTTCCAAACACAACTTCGGCCGATTTGGCCGCAGACCGCCTTGAGTTAGTTTTTTTATGAAATGGTATGGGTGCCGGTCGTCCAGAAAGCAATGTCAAACTACTGAAAGTAAAGTTACCTAGGATCACGAACAGCCAAAAAATGTTGGGGTTGACTGCTACGTCGTGTAAAGGATATGCAACTAACTTTATAGTATTTTAATCGAATACTGATAGACATTTTGGGATAAATAAAAAAGTTGTTGTAAGTCTGGAAGACAATAGTTAAATATAATACCCCACTTAAAAGGCTTGTACATTATATAATATATTAATCAGAGTGGCTGTGTAAGGGTATC
>OY992893.1:51885690-51933190 GCA_963921405.1 Cepaea hortensis | reverse complement strand
TGAATAGTTCGATGTGCGATGAGAATGATCTGTCGACTAAGTAACTAATTACTAATTAACTACAGACAATCAGTAACTGGTCTGGTCCCTGTGCAGAATAGAGGTTATTGCGTGTCCTATAGACGACGTTCCAATCTATCTGAACATTTATTGGCTGTTTGTGATGCTCTTGGCAATTTTATGTTCAGTAGTGTGCCATTGCATTCTGAACGGCTGACGGTCATACCATTGGTAAAATCAGTGTTCCCAAATTGCCAGCGTTTGACTTAGAACCTGGTATGTCGAGATTCCCACCAACTCCTATGCCACAGACGCAGAGCGGAAGGATAAATATGGTATAAGAGAATCATTAAAGGGTAGCTCATGGAGCGAGCTAAGCAAATGACAGGTAAGGAAATTAAGTTGGCGTTGGGTGTGTCACACAGTGAGAAAACCTGTTAATAGTATAAATAGAAAGGTCTTTCTCTGGAACCAACGAGGGAAAAGAAAAGAAGGAGGCCAAATAGACAGACAGTAAAGCGAAATAGAGATAGAGAAGAAGAATATGGGGTAGACATGGGGCTACACATGACAGCAACTGGTAGAGAGTGGCACCTTGTAGTCTTGACAGACCAAAGTATGTGAGTTGGAATTTGGCCAAAATTCCATCACAATGCCTGGGCAGACCTTCAGAGAACATATGGTGCCCAAACGACATGTTCCCTCTCTCGGCCTTGCCTTATTTGATCCAGAGGAACGGGTAACCAATACGTCTGGAACAAGGTAGGCTGCAGACGCTGGCGGCTCATCGTCAAACCTCCGAGACCTCGCCTCCACGAGCAGGAGACGAGCGATGGCCAGACCCTGAACCCTCGGGATTTGACTTAGACGCGTTCAGCCAACTCCCGCAGGTAAGGGTCGTATACGCGCCCGGACCACTGGGCGCGTACACCTGTCAAACGCAAGTGTCTGGACCTTGTAAGCGTGTACTACCGTCAGACTCCCCGCCTGACTCGTGTAGGCCCGCCGGAGATATTGCTCGTCTATTGTGGACAAATCTCCAGGACTGAATAAGTAAAGAAACGATAAAAGTAGTGGTATTTCAATTGCGCTTGCGCTCCCACCTATGCTATACCCTTCATGTGTCTTCACAAAGTCGGACTAGAGTCAAGCAACTGGTAGAAGGGGTTGGAAAATATGGTTAAAGGAGTAATGTCTACTAGGAGTGAAGAAATAAGTAGATGATGATGATGATGATGTTGATGATGATGATGATGATGATGATGGTGATGATGATGATGATGATGATGATGATGATGATGATGATGATGATGATGATGATGATGATGATATAGGATTTAAAGCAAGCTTCAACAGCAACAAATGTAAGTAACTCATAACTCGGTCAAGGGTTGTTGTAGAACGATGAATGAATCAGCATACAGTATTGCCGAGAAAGAGCAGACAACTCACCAGCAACAACATACAGTAATGTCAAGGGCAGACAACGCTCGGCCTGCGGACCAACATCGTCACCACTCAGTGTAAACTGCCCATTATTGTATTTCACAAAACAGGAGTCCGTTTTCTCTCTCTCTCTCTCTCTCTCTCTCTCTCTCTCTCTCTCTCTCTCTCTCTCTCTCTCTCTCTCTCTCTCTCTCTCTCCCTCTCTCTTTCTCTCCTCACGCATACTATAAATATGGTCATTGTCCGTGGAATCCGCCGACTCCCTGCGATTTTCAAATGTTGATGTATTCTAGATGTTGTCAATGTTAACGATGGTGTTATTACCTTTCAGTCTTTTACAGAGAAAGATACACCACGGAACGCTGTCAGACTAAATAAACTTATAATTATCCAGAATGGCCAGACTGAAATAGTGTGTTTTATATGAAATGTTCAGATTTTGGCTTAGATGGTATTACCAAGCGCCCAGTGAACCATTACGTGATGATTAATGTTTAAGATGAGATAGAATAACGTAACATTTTTTTTTTTTTTTGGTTCGCATATCCTTTACATAACATCGTTGTCAACATCAGCATCTTTCAGCTGATTGTTGATTTCTTGGCAAGATTACGCTAAGTAGTTTGCCATTGCTTTCTGAGCGACCGGCTCACATACCCAGTAAGTCACCAACATAGCGAGAACCGCTACCGATTCTCGCGCAAGTTACGTTCCTCACGTGGATGTACGTGATTACGGAGAAAGTAATATTAAATTAGATGAAATAATATCGTTCTATGTGAAAAACAATGTATTAGATGTAGCTGTATTAGTCACCTAGCTACTCAGTCGTGAGGTTATCCTCACAGCAACCGAACCCTTCAGTCCATAAGTGTTTCTATTCCATCCTCATATCTCCCGCAGCGCATAGCGGTCGTCGACACCATTTTGGGGTTTGTTGACTATTATTCTGGTATAGCGTTATGAGCAGACAAATTGAAAAACATCTAGTCAGTCAGTCAGTCAGCCAGCCAGCCAGCCAGCCAGCCAGGTAGGTAGATAGGTAGGTAGGTAGGTAGTAAGTTAGTTAGTTAGTTAGTTAGTTAGTTAGTTAGTTAGTTAGTTAGTTAGTTAGTTAGTTAGTTAGTTTGTTAGTTAGTTAGTTAGTTAGTTAGTTAGTTAGTCAGTAACGGTTCCAACTCCACGGCAACGGGTCTCATCCATTATGCTCCGTCCTTGTGCCAATAAATAACACACGAAATGCTCCTCGCTGCTCCATATCAAAAGTTGAATAGACAGGAGTCTCGACAAGCCAACAGCCCGCACAGGTACACTGTGCTTACTGCCGCCGTCACAAAAGTCCTCCACGGAAAATAAAGTTCAACGTCGATGGAAACGGCAGTCAATAAAAACCCAGCAGCCACACATTGCTGCATTAAAAGTCGAGATGATCGACTTCATTAACCGGGATTTATCCCATTTGGCTCTGTCTCTTTTGGCAGGGCGGCCCGTTGAACGCATCGCACAAAGCACAAACATTTAATGGCAGTAGAAATGTCGATTTTGAAGAAAATGCAAAGATTACCATAGACAAACAGAAAAAAACAACAAATAAATAAGTCTTACAAAGAGCAGATGAAAATCGTAAGCTGAGTAGACATGTTAGACGTAAACAGTTAAGATTTTTAGACAAGTTATGAGAAGAGATAAACTAGATAAATTGGTGACAACTGGGAAGATCGAGGAGAAAATAACAAGGGGAAGGCTTGGCCACGTGGCATTGTCGAGACAAGAGACAAGCTGAACAACAACTCTCGTGATCGTCAGAGTTGCTGAAACAAATCCGCCCACGCTTATCTGCATGGCATACGATGATGATGATGATGATGATGATGATGATGATGATGATGATGATGATGATGATGATGATGATGATGATGATGATGATGATGATGATGATGATAGCATTATTGCTCGGCTTCACCTCTTTTGACTTAATGTTCTTGCTTTCTGATCAAAGGTCGCAGATTCGCTTTCGTCGCTTGAATCACCCAGCCTCTCTGCTGTTATTCACTATACCAGCTTGGTTCATTGCTCGTCCGTTTTCTACAGACTCGCAACCTATAAAAACCTTCTCATTTTCCCTTACACCCGTGTGGCCTGTCACAAAATTAAACCTGATTTTTATAAGATTAAAACTCCTCAGAGGTTCATACCAGCTGCCTTTGAGCCCAGCCCATCTCGATCTTCTTGAGCATACTTACTGAGTCACTGAGAAAGCATGCCTGGGTGAATGTCTGTCTCTAGCCATACGGTTGCTTTAGTTAATTAATGCCGTGACTTAAATAGTCAATCTATTTATTGTCATGGCGAGGGCACTACAATATTCGTTCCAAATTGTTTTCTCCGACCTGAACCATACAAGACCACGAACTCATCATATGTCTAACTACAGCCCCATCTGTTTAGACAACTACCTCATCCTCAGAAGAAATCTTAAATATAAGGTGTAATCTTCTGCCTCTACAATTGCCGGTTTCTGTTGTCTGCACCTCATATCCAGGAAGATTCGTCATCATCATGTGCCATGCCCGTAAGCTTGCGCTGTCTTTAGCTGAAATAAATATAAAAGGTTTTATAGGTACTTTTTATGTGCTTGTTTACAGCATGTCTGCGATATTTTCCCCCTTCGCCCGACACTAACTTCTCTTGGCACTTGTTGACAGTGTTAGCTTTGCCGGGAACTAAATGTATGCACGTGACTTCACCATAGTCCGACGACGTGCTCACGTGATGTAACAGCAACAATAAATAACGCTCTTAGAGAACACGCAACGGAGGATTCATCGCACCAGAAAGCAGTCCCCTTTGGTGAAACATGATTCAGGCTGATTCTTTTTTATCCTTCACGATATTCTAGACCCACGGCTCAATTTGTGCCATAACTCCCAAATGTCTTCTTTGCTGTTACAAAGCTGTCTAAAAGATATAACTTAATAAATTAATGCGTATTAATGCATGAGGAGCGGCTGAGTTGCTAGAGCACCCGATTCTCCTTTGGGAGACCCAGGTTCGAATTCTCGATAAGGTGTGGGATATTTTTTTCTGTCGGGGGCAAAACGAAAATCCTGACCTGCACAGTTCGCGGCGACTGCACTAGCCAGGCGGCCTTAAATTCCTCAGGCTCAAAGACCCCCCTGCCAGACACCGAAAGGTACTATACTGACAGTAAATGGCAGTTGACAGTTTAAATGACAATATTAATGCATTATATCTGAGCCACCGCAAGGCAACTTAAACCTGTCTAATAGATATGACTTAATAAACTGATGAGTATTAATGCACTAAACTGTATCGGAGCCAACGCAAAAGCAACGTTACCAATCTTGCTTGCCGTCCCAGACTGGCAAGTTGGCCCAGTCTAAGTTAGACACCAGAAAATGATCTAGAAAGTAAATGCGACATGTGTGTTATTGACAACACGATCCATTGAGTGCCGAAAGGTCTTTCAAAATATGGGGCAAATAACATATGCCCGGTACGACTCAAGGCTGGAAAATAGTTCTTTACTGATTACTTCTCTTTAGAGAATTCTTTATAAACACATCGCCATTATCTGAACAGTTATTATGTACTTAACCAAAATACATGATGTCATCTTCATAGAAAATGTGGTGGTTGAAGCACAAAATGATTTGGCTTATGTTTTCTTATTCTTCGTATTTCTTCCTTTCTTTCTGTCTGTCTGTCATTCTTCTGTCCTTCCTTACTCGGGCGAAGTGAGCAGCTGCAAGGTCGGAGTATCCAGAACTGGAATGAATGGCTCAGAAGGTATTAGGTTGAAGGTCTAGACCAGTGGTTCCCAAGCTTTTCAAGCAGAGGGCCATATCTACTATCTTCGGTAGTTTAAGCGGGCCACAAGGTTATAAAATTATAAAAGTCGTGCAATATCAATCTTACCATTCTTATCTTTGGTCAACAAAGTTCTAAAACTTTAAAGGCAGTCAGTGTCACTCCTACACTGCGGTAATATTTTTGGTTTACATTCAAAATTTCATTTAACAGTATATTTTTAATCAGGTTCGAAAATCGCTAATAATGTTATTAATTTACAATTGCAACTGTTATTCATAACCAGTTACTTAAGTCCTGATGCCAGTTTATCAATGTCTGGGCACAAATCTGTCGTGCCCAAAGTCATAAGCGCAGCTAGAATACTGTCGGTGAGTCTGGAACGTTGCTTGTTGTTTTTTTTTTTTTTTTTTTTTATAACGGTCATTGCAGAAAATGACTGCACGCATCTGTAAGTCCACCCAAAACGACAAATGTATCTATGGGCGAATGAACGCAAGTGTTCAAATTGTTCGACAGGTAATAGTCGCCAGAATGAAATCATTTGATCAGGTGAAGGTGAAGCAAGCAGCTCCATAAATTTACATCTCAGTGCATAATTGCATTTCAAATCAATTACTTCGTGCTGAAGGTTTTGCTGTTATTGACAGAGCTTGGCATCAGGAAATACGAACAGATTTATGAAGAGGGCATCATTATCCTCCTCTATTGTGAACTCTTGAAATCTCGACTGAAAGATATCCAAAAGACTTTCAACTTTTATTTTGTACTGGAACAAGTCATATTTCTTTTCCACCACAAGTTGGAAACACCTCTAAAGTCCCTTCAGTCAGCTGTCCGATAAACAGTCATAGTCTTACTTTAAATGAAGAAATGTCATCGCACAAATTTAAGAATAGTTTGATTTTGTTTTTTCTCTGCATCCTCGCATTTAAAGAGTTTAAATGAGACGTGATGGCCACCAAAAATGCCAGGTCATTAAGCCAGTCATCGTTCAGCAGACATTCTGTAGGCATTGCATTTTTTTTCTTCAGACAGAACAGATAGACACTATTTTTCGATGCCCAGAAACGTGACATAATTTCCCATTTAGAAAGCCATCTGACATCACAGTGTTATAGTAGCTCACCGTATACCTCGATCAGGTCTAATAGTAAATATCTGAACTCATGCCTGTTCAGCGCCTTACTTCGAATTTTGTTCACACATCTCAGAACAACATCCATGACATGTTTCAGATTTACAATCTTTCCACACAGAGCTTCTTGGTGAATGATACAATGATATTTTAATATAGTGCTGCCAAGAAACTGTTCCAATAATTGAATCTGATCAAATTTTGTTTCATTTTTATTTATGGCCAAGCATTCTAGCAGCAATTTTAACGTAAAGCTTGATTATTTTTTCTGCATCGGTGAACGGCTTCTTTTTGCGAGCCAACAGAACTTCGTACGACGCAACAACTCTTGCTCTGTTCGTTAGCCTTGGTTAAAAATGACTGCTGCCTGGTCAGAGAACTTTCTCTATGAAAATGTCTGTTAACTCCAAATTGATAGGATATTGAGCAACTATGTCTAAATGTGTGGTCGTGAAGTGTCGTTCCAGATTATTTTATTTTTTTTTGGGGGGGGGGGGGGGGTGGGGGGGGGGGAAGGGGGACAGAAACACAAAATCCACAGATTAAGTAAACTGGTTTACCACTATGGCTCAGCATAAACATAAATTTCTCCGTCCAATCTTCGTTGAATTCACGACAAGCAAAATCTTCACATTTTCGCTTTTTACCATTGTTTGATATTCGATTTTCCACACTTATGTTTATAGGCTTTAACGGTAAATTTTTATTTGAAAAAAATCTAATTTCAACACAATACTACCGACTCTGCTAAACAGTTGTAACAGACGACAACATGGCGCCTTGCCCACTCTGATTGGTCAACAAGACTGGGATATGGGAACTTCATAACGTTTCGTTGCGAACAGGCGCATTCGATAATATCTAAGCATAACAACCACGAGCAGAGTAAAATTATCCCACCCTGGCGCGGCGCTCCGAGTGCATTTTTATTAAACTATTAAAATATATTATATTAAACAACGAGGCCCCGCGTGCCACTTTCTTATAGCTGGCGGGCCACAAGTGGTCCGCAGGCCGTGGTTTAGGAACCTCTGGTCTAGACAATTCTCACAGCGGAGAGGAAAATCCCGGCAAACTGTGTATCAAATTACTATTGAAATAATCAACATGGGAACTCTTTGGTGGCCTTTGAAGCGGGGACGGAGTACGTGTGGGAATGTACCTAATGCATTGATGTCAATTCTTAAATTCAGTATAGGGTATTCCTTCCTTCGTCTTCTTAATCGTATTTGTTCACCCTCTTCTTATCCATCTACAAATTCTCACCTCCATACATATTCATCATCATCACTACCATCACAATCATTGTCCTCACTATCGTCATCACCGCCATTTACTTCTTTTATTGCATCTTCTTCTTCGTGATATTTTTCTCATAATTAGGAGGGAGGCTGCGTGGCGAAGTCATTAAGCCGCCTGCCTTGCGTTCCGAAGGTTTGGTTTTGATGTCGGGCCACTTCCTTCCATTCATGAGTTCAATTTACTCGGAGACTCCTGGGGGTCGTCACTACGGAATTAGTATTTTACGAGGGGAAGACAATAAGTAAGTCACAAATGGCTGTAGAAAAACATCTAAATATGATAACAACTTGAAACCAGTTTATTTGTATACATACATTGTCTCTTTATTTCTCAACATAATTTCCACCAACATTGATGCACTTATCCCTTCGTTTTATCAGTCCTCCCAAACCGGCTGCATGGAACTGCGTGTTCTGTTTTCTAAACTACGTTTTCACTTCACATTCAACTTCGGCATCATTCGCGAAATGTTTCCCTTCAAGATGGGTTTTCAGTGGACCAAAAATGTAGAAATCGCTAGGGGCTAAGTCGGGGCTGTAAGGTGGATGTTCCAGAACGTCCGACCTTAGTTGGTTAATTTTCTCCTGAGTTAATCGAGGCGTATGTGATCTGGCATCGTCATGAAGAAGCTACAAGCCTCTGGTCAGCAGTCCTGGAAATTTCAATCGATCATGCACTATGCTGTATGCTGAACCATGTGAGCACCCTATTGCAGATGCTACAGAGGCTGTCGTTACTCGCCTGTCACCTCTAATCATCTCCGCCACCCGCTGCACGGATGCTTCTGTTGCAATCTCAACAGGACGACCAGATCAGATGTCTACCCAGCTATGCACCGCTTTACGGGGCAAACATTTATCAGTATAAACAGGAAGCATTTCCTTACGAATGTCCTTTGCAGGCAGTCCTTTTGCCCACAAAAAACGCACAACAGCATGTTGCTCTTTGGTTGTACACTCCGTAAATACAGTCGCCATTCTGTTTATGCGCTGCGCATGCGCTTGAGATACCTAGCGTCTCCTGACGAACGGGAATATATAGTTCGATGTTGCTGTCACCTAATGACACCTATAGAAAACACCAACTACATTTACCTGCCATCCAACAGAACTGTGTGACTTACGTATTGACTCGCCCTCATATGTAAGGACGCTCTGTAGAAACAGATCAAGCCATGTGGCATAAACCCAGCGCGATGAAGTCGATCCTCTTGGCTTTTAAACCCATTTTACATAATTAGAATACGATATAAAATACTCATTTGGCTGCTGGGTTTTAAGGATAGCTGTTTTTTGACTGGATTTGCTGAGGGTCAATTGTGGGATCTCAGAGGTCCCATTTGCTTGGCACTTAATGATTCCACACAATCTTCTTTCTTTCAGTAAGGGGCTGGCTTTGTTTTAAGTTGCGTACTGTAGCACTTTTTCTCTTTTGTCCTCTTGTATGTTCTTTACACATACTGGCACTTTGTTGCCGTGATAGACGATAACATTGCCAGTGTCTACATTTTGTTTAGATGTCATCTCTGTTTTGTACTATTTTTTTCCTTTGTGCTGCTGTTTCGTTGACTGGTTTTTAAAATTTTAAATACATTGCAGACCTGATAAGGTGAACTCACCTGGGACCCAAGAAACAGTTCTTCTTTTCATAAATTCCTCTTATAATAGTTAAAGCATATAGTAATGAATTTACAATATTTTTCTTCACAACATAAATTCGCCACATCCTGCTTGCATTTTCTTTGCAAACGCTTCATTTGATTATCTGCGTGTTGATATTCATTTCAACACATTTTCTATCAATACTCTCAGTAGTGCCACACCCTTGTCATTCGCCACTGTACTACTTGCATCTCCTCTAGTCTAGGGTACGGTTTCTGGGGTCCGTATCATTCCGAAATTCTTGTGCAATTATTTTTTTACATTTATTTTCAACAACAAAGTGTAATTATATCCTATTCAACCTTTTTAGATTCTAGCTAACATACAATTGTACTTTATTATTTCACACATTGTGATTCCGTGTGTAAATACGAAACAGTCTATGAACGTTACGTCATATCTATGATCTTCAGTGTGGTTCGTTAAAGCATCATGGTTTCTGTCCCCCCCTCCCCCCCGCCCCCCCCCCCCAAAAAAAATCATTTCAACATTTGTCAAAATATTTGCAAGTCAAATTCATTACCCTGAAACTGATGGTGAAGACGTTTCTTGGCAAATGGATTTTAGATTCCGCTTGGACAGAAAATAAAAATGAGCTTCATTTTGAAATTTTATTTAAAAATTACTTTGTGATCGATATGTAGGATCTGTCATGTTGGGAAGAAATATGCTAATATATCTCTGTTGGGAGGAGGTATTGCATCAGCGCTTTTCATCTGGAAGCGGTAAAGACATCGTTCTTGAAATTCCATCCTCAAGAAACTTCCCGCTATTATGGGTGTTAAATTAGTTGCATATCCTTTGCAGGACGTCACAGTCACCCCCAGCATGTTTTGGGCTGCTGGTGATTTCTTGGCATGTTTATGTTCATTAGTTTACCACTGCTTTCTAATCAACCGACAATCATACCATTTTTACTAAAACTAACTCAAGGCGGTCTGCAGCTATGTTTCAAAAGTGGTATGCGGGATTACAAATTGTGTCCGTAACCCCTTCGCCACATTATTATGGGGGTAAATAAGGAAAATGGGTCTCCACTGCAAAATAGGTCAACAGCTTGACCTTTGCTCCGTAGATCGTGAGTTCGTTTCCGGATCCGTCGTTCGGTTCATGGGTGCAATGATCTCAGATACCTCCTGGGGGTCGCCGTTTGAGCTTCGGAGTTCGTGCAATATGCGATGCTTTCAGCCGACCGCCTAATTTAAATTTAAATTAAAGATGGCGACAACTAATATGCCATAAAGATTTGAATTCTTCTACACCCTGGGCGACACAGCCTCCAATAGGTGAAAGGAAATGGTTCGAGAAGCGTGATACTACTGATACTGACCACATCGCATGTTGTATACAAAATTGCCGATCGTGAATGTCAGTATTATAAATTGTAATTAAATAAAGCGCCCTTCTGCACCTCTTGGGGAGCACTGGGCAAATGGTGCTAGACTCGTGGTTAATAGACTAGAGCAGTGTTTCCCAACCTTTTTTGTGCCATGCCCCACTTAAGCCTTTCTAAAATTCATATTGCCCCCCTCCCCCGCCCCATGCCCCCCCCCCACCACCCCCCCAACATATACATTATTTTTAATATTCAAAAATTGAAATGTTCACTAAAGAAACTTGAATGATAGGTTTTAGGAAGAAATCACTAGGTAATTATTGAGCAAACACAGTAAGTAAGTTTTCAAAACATATAATGGAGAACTGAAATTCAAGTACAAAATAATTTTAATGAAAGATTTATCTATATTATTTTAATTATTAGTAATTATTTATTATTTAAATTTAGTGAGATCCTTGCGCTTGATGCTTGCTGCAAAGAGATCTTATGTCAGGTTCCAATTTAGTTAACTTCAGTCTCAAGTCTCCCCGTTTTGTTATATTCAGCCGATTTCTTCCATTTTCGAATTGCCCCCCTTAACAGTCAAATTGCCCCCCCCCCCCCTGTGGGGCGTGGGCCCCACGTTGGGAAACACTGGACTAGAGGATATGGATTGCTGTGGGTGAGGAAAATATAGTAACAGTTCGACTAATGCGTCGATACATAATTGCTATCTGGCATGTCTCTTGTGGTGCACGTGCTGATCTTACAGGTGTGACACCAAACTGGCATCGTTTTCCTTCATTGGAGATTACCTACGTCAAACATAATACATGTCACATATGGCAGATTGATCCAAGATGACACAAAGGTCATAGTAATTAATCAACGCGATTAAGACTTTTATAAAATTGTATGACAAGATCACTAATCCAGAGAATAGGGGGAGAACTACACAGATTTCAGCGAAGTAAATTGTGAGGAAATTCCTCGAGGTATTTAATGTTGCAGATGTCAGGCAGTCTGGATCCGTCTATCAAAGTTTAAAAATTTGCAATGTAGCAAGGTTTCTCTCATAGCACAGATACTAGTTTAGTAGGTGATACGTGGTCCACATTTGAATCGAATTGTCTTTCAGTTGCATTCTTGTTGGATTGATACTTGAATGTTATTGTCAGTTGGTAGGCTTCACACTTTGAGGACATTAAAACAATTAGAACATTGTGGACATTTTTCAAATTGGCACAACTTCGGTGGGCATCATTTGTCTGTGACATGGGAGTGGGCCCATGAGTGGCGGTGGCTTTTCCACTGAGTCAATTAAGGTCGCCGCATCTCTCGTGGCCACCGACTGCAAGTTTCTCTATTACTTCTGTTCAGTTCTATGATAACCATTCATCCCTAGTGTATGACGACGACGTATATCAACAGTCTTCTAAATAAAACCGAAACAGAGCTTGCTGGCACCCAAATTAATATACAAGTTATTCCTTTACACGCAACACCACAGCCTTAACTTTCAACCATGCCTTTGACCGAAATCACCACCCAACGCATGAGTTATTTAAAATAATAACAGTTGAATTTCAGTAAAACTAAATTTACAAGCACGTCTGCTACTAGCAGGCTGTAATTTGAGACGTAGTAATGCGTCAAATGGCAACATTTCAATTATTCACAGATAAGTGGCAAGTTTGTGCATTTAGACACACAGTTTTCACCTGCACCACTCCCAGATTACCAGCAGAGAAGCTATCAATATTGAGCTGATATATCATTGACAAACACAGCGACTACACTGCGTAGAAGGAGAAAGTAGCGTCTCCTGGCACACATTCTTCACACTTCCTATGCGGGCGGGGGTAGAGTCGCTTAAACGGTTAGAAGCCCGTTTTAGATAGAGAAGTATCGTGTACGACTGTTTGTAAAAGATTTTTTTTAAACAAACCAAGAAACCCCTGGATGTTATGATCGCCATTGATTCATGAGAAGTTGATCGGATTCAAGTTCCGGTACATGGCTAAAAGGTAGGAAGTCGCCTGTGCACTATGTGCATATTAAAAATCCATCGGCAGCTGGAAATCACAGAGACCATCTCAAATATTGCTTCGGATACATATTACAACTGCGTGGAGCTATCGGGGGGAAACGTGATTCTCGGCTCAGAACAAAATATCGATAACATGTAGGATTCTAAGCGACACGGTACCGACATATCATATTCAATGATAATGTTGCAGAGTTATTCTTTTCCTCTCTGAACTTAGAACTGAGGGGCTGTGCAACACCGGCAAGGGAAGACCACATTCCTGCAGAGGCATACTGGGATGTAACGAGGCCACGATTCAGCACAGTACATGATGACTGTCTGGGATTAGCTCTATGGTGGTCATGTTTGCAGGTGCCTTGCTGTAACGATTAGGGCGTTACGTTGACAATGGCATGAGCGAGTTAAGACAAGGGTTCGATGCCAGCTCTAGAAGTTCGCTTCGGGTGGGAAAGACTGACCACCTATTCTCCCGTGCACTCAGGCCTATACCAGTGCTATGGTCGCAACACTTCATATCCCCTCAGTAGGCACTTCCTGCCGGTCTCTCTGGCCGAGGGGTTACAACACTTTCTCCGTAATCCCGTTTATTACGCAGAGTCTCGTAGCGGGCGAGAACTGGGAGCGGTGACTTGCGGGATAACTGAGCCGGCCGCTAAGGAAGCTATGGCAAACTACTGAGCGTAATCTTGCCAAGAAATCAACAGAAAGCTGAAAGATGCTGCTGTTGACAGCGATGTCCTGTAAAAGGATATGCGAATTTTTTTTAAAAGGCACTTCCTGCTATGAAGCATGTTGTCTCCCTCTGTGGTATTTGCATAGACACACGAAGAACCACGTAAAAGCCGCAAGGTCAGTGTTCTGGGCTGAAGATTAGTGTGGCTTTTTTAAAAAGATGCATATCCCTTACAGGACGTTGCAGTCAACACCAGCATTTTTCAGCTGCTGTTGATATTCTTGGCAAGATTACGCTCAGTAGTTTGCCGTTGCTTTCTGAGCGACCAGCTCCCATACCCCTTAAGTAACCAACGAGACGCGATGATGCTACCGAATCTCAAATACAACAGAAAACTGGGATGTATTTGATCATTATATTGGCCCTGAAGATGCTCTTTGAATTCAGTCAATCATAGATAACTTATGTCAAACAGATTGTAATCTATAACTAAATAAAGATTTACACGCCATGCTGCATAATAGGTATGTGTTGCTAGCTTAATATTTAAAACCTTATCCGTTCGACGAGAACCGTGGTCAATATCAACTCTGTTGTCTGTGCTTCCTGTGGCAATTTCTTTTACCCATTGTGAACTAGCACCAAATATCCAATGTGTATAAAAGCGTGAAAAGATGCCTATTGTTTTTTTATTTTATTTTTTTTGGTTGCGTTATTTAAGTTCAAAAGTCTGGATTGTCGTTCAAGTAATTTTAAAATAGTGATTGATTTTCTTCCATATGATGTCACAGGAACGAGGCATGTGCTCAAAATGTTTACTTGTATTTGATTTCCGGTGATGTGTCATATCTTCTTCATTTTGTTGGAAATCTGCATTCTATGGCGTTTCTCATTCTGTCGTTTTTACAACAGTCATCAGTGTTGTTAATAATAGAGCCAAGGTAATCAAAGTTAAAACTTTTCCAATTTTTCATTGTCTGATGTAATTTATGACTGCAGTATACATCTTGCAAGCAGCTACATCGCTGTTTGAATTTCTCCTCACTACCCTCCAGTTAGCAACAGCGCCAACAACCACCACCATTATAATTAAATTCAAATTTAAAATGAAGGAATTAGCGCCTATAGTTTTAGAAAAAAAGATGACATTTACATCATCTTAATTTGAAAAAGAGTGCTGATTCGAAAAAGGGACGACAATATTCTAAATATAGCCGAAAAGGAGCTTAGCCATTGGTAAATACCATTAATGACGTTAGTGCCCAGTCGAAGAAGGGAAGGAGCAAACAACAACTGAGAGTCTTTAAAAATGGAGTGAAGACCGACAGAATTGCAGTGTGTGTAAAACGAAAAAAACCTTCAGCAATCGCTCAAAATGAGAAGGTCCACTGGAACTGATGGCGTGGTGTCCTCTACTCAACAATCCATCTGAAGCTTAGCCAACTCCAACAGAGGAAGAGAGAGAGAAGTGCAGGCCTATTAAGCAGCCAGCGATCTAGGAAAGCAAAAATCTAGTTTGGAGCCTGAAGCCTGACTACGCTATGCTTGAAGAAGACATTCAACTATGTAAGGTAAGCACACTGCAATATTAAGTTAGTTATGCTCCTTTCCCAGAAAATGGTAAATTGGTATGCTGTAAAAATGTGGTTAGTCCTTAAGAACTTATTTCAGGAGAGATTAAGTACTATATTCAGATGTCGTAGTTGATAGATGATCTGTTCACTAGGTTAACCCATGAGGGTATTTTTTTTTCTTTCTAGTAATGCAGTTTCTATGTAAGCATAAGCATTATGCCTAGATTGTGCATTTTACTCCTTAAGCAGTTAAGATAATTCAGTAGTGATTTAGGAGTTAGTGATTAACTTAGGATTTAGGAGATTAGAATCCATAGTTCAGTAGTAAGGAACTATCTTAAATGTGCATTCACTAAGTAGGAGGAATTAGGTAATTCGTCCTAAAAACAGTACATGGGCACATTAAATGTTAAATAGTTCCCAGGTGTTATCATAAAATCCTGTGTGTTCTGTGGAAGCATTCATGCGGTGATTCAATTGTGACTTCATCGGTGTTAAATATATGAATTAATATTTTTACCATATTGATTGTGAGTCACCCAATTATGCCTATTCATCATCCATGCCACTAGGGTTATGATTATAATGTTGAATGATTGTAGATTGGGTGAGGAGAAGTGGCATACCGAGGATGAGGATGATCAATCAATCAATCACATGATAGTAGGTAATTTGATGCATACTACCAATTTTATTCGAGGAGAAGATGATATTGGTACCCATGCACTAATTGATAATTTAGTGTGCTTCTATGCATGACACCACTCTGTATTCCATATCACCCATGTTACAATTATGTGATTTTGTTTTCTGAATTGTGTTTGATGTATGATGATGATGAATCTTATGGACGAGTAAAGTAAAGGCATACACCTACATGCTGAAGAGGAAGGAGGATGCACCTCCTCAAAGCATTTGATTGGGAAGAACGCACCTGAATGTCATACAAGAGATGATGCCATAATGTACTTATATTGTTTATAAGTAAATACTCATTGCATATAGTGAAGGAATTAAGACACTTAATGTGTGAGGCCTTTTCATTTAAATAGAAGGATAACTAAGGACAATAATTAGGTACAAAGGGGAATGGTGAACACAGTTACCAAATTCAGAATCGATCAAGGTATTACTCAAACTGGAGACCATGTGTGACAGACAGGAGCGAAGATGACACTGCTTATCTGGTAGTCTAAACCTTGAGCGCCCTCTAGTGGAGGATTGGATGGAGAGGAACCGGCTATGGGGTTAATAGCTGTTGGGGGACACTAAGACCCTCTTACCCCTTTGTTTAATTTTCCCTGAGGTCAAAATTCCCTTTGTTTATTTTCCTTTTTCTTTGAGGTTTTTACCTTCTTCCATTTCTAATGAATATATAGATGTATTGATGATATCAGTAGATATATGTTTTGATACCGGAATTTTAGGTAGTAGTTAGATCCATCCAGATCCAGATATGACTCTTGGTGGGGGAACCTGGCTGGAGAGATGAAGAAGACTATTCTGAAAGAAAGTACCAGCTAGAGTTTCATCTAACCACTTAAGACAGGTAAACCTGTATTTTGTTGTTGTTGTTGTTGTTGTTATTGTTCGTATATCCTTTACAGGACATCACAGTCAACATCAGAATCTTTCAGCTGATTGTTGATTTCTTGGCAAGACCACGATCAGTAGTTTGCCATTGCTTTCTGAACTACTGGTTCACATAGCTCATAATTTACCGACGCGGATAGAACCGCTACCGATTCTCGCAAACGTCACGTTACTCACGAGAGTATACGGGATTGCGGAGAAAGTCGTGTAACCCCTAGACCAGGAAGATCGGAGACCTTTATCACCATAGATAAAACAGGAGACCTTTATTTGGACCTGTG
Source organism: Cepaea hortensis (assembly GCA_963921405.1). Taxonomy (NCBI): domain Eukaryota; kingdom Metazoa; phylum Mollusca; class Gastropoda; order Stylommatophora; family Helicidae; genus Cepaea; species Cepaea hortensis. The sequence goes on along the minus strand of OY992893.1, from coordinate 51,916,323 downwards.
ATTTGAGAGGCTAACCGACTATCATCCTATCTTGACCAGATCAACACTCTCGGAGAACAGCATATATTTAATTTCACTGAAACATTTTTACAAATGGGTTCCACAGACCCTGGAGTGGATAGACTTTGAGTTTACGACAAGTCTTTATACTTAATATAACTCATCTAAGATATATATTAGTTAACCCACTTGGGATTTGAGATTTAAGTTGTTGTTTTTTTTTAAGTGAATGTTTGGGGCATTAATGTTTTTATATATCATGCCTTTGGAATGGATTATTATTTTGTTAACAGAATGACCAATACCCCAGTTTTTTGTGTTTATTAAATACTAGCTGACACGGCCCGGCTTCGCCCAGTCCCTGGTGGGGAGCATCTAATTTAATTCATATAAGTAGTCATATAAGTTCTCGTTCCCGTTACCGACTATCTGTCTGTCTGTCTGTCTGTCTGTCTGTCTGACCCGGCCCGGCATCGCCCAGCTCCTGGTGTGGAGCATCTCATTTAATTCATATAAGTAGTCATATAAGCTCCCGTTCCCGTTCCCGACTATCTATCTGTCTGTCTGTCTGTCTATCTGTCTGTCTGATCCGGCCCGGCTTCGTCCAGCCCCTGATGGGGAGCATCTCATTTAATTCATATAAGTAGTCATATAAGTTCCCGTTCCCGACTGTCTGTCTGACTGTCTGTCTGTCTGTCCCTCTCTGTCTGTCTGTCCCTCTCTGCCTGTCTGTCTGTCTGTCTGTCTGTCTGTCTGCCTGTCTGTCTAATCATTTATTGGTTGCAGTTAGAACAACCTTAGATAAACGAAGACCAACTTACAAAAAGCATTAGAAAGAGCACTTGAAAGATCTTTACATCTTCCCCAACAATTAACTTGGGTAAATGGAGCGGCGGCAGCAGCAGCAGAAGAAGAAGAAAAAGGAGGAGTAGGAGCTGGGAGGAGGAAGAGGGAGGTGGAGGAGGGAGGAAGAGATAGGCGGAGAGAAGAGGAGGAGGGAAGCGGAGGAAGGAGGAGGAGTAGGGAGGAATAGGAGGGAGGAGGAGGGATTAGGAGGAGGAGAGAGGAGGAGGAGAGAGGATGAGAGAGGAGGAGGGAGGAGGAGGGAGGAAGAAGGAGGAGGATGAGGGAGGAGGAAGAGGAAGGAGGAAAGAGAAGGAGGAGGAGGGAGAAGGAGGGATGAGAAGAACACAGGAGGAGGAGGGAGGAGGAGGGAGGAGGAGAGGGAGGAGGAGGGAGATGGAGGAGGGAGGAGGAGGAGAGAGGAGGAGGAGAGAGGAGGCGGAGGGAGAAGGAGGGGGGAGGAAGAGGGAGAAGGAAGAGGGAGAAGGAAGAGGGAGAAGGAGGAGGGGGAGGATGAGGAGGGAGGAGGAGGAGGGATGTGGAGGGAGGAGGAGGGAGGAGGTAGAGGGTGGAGGCGGGAGGAGGAGAGAGGATGAGGAGGGAGGAGGAGAAGGAAGGAGGAGGGATGAGGAGGAGGAGAGGGAGGAGGAGAGGGAGGAGGAGGGAGGAGGAGGGGGAGGAGGTAGGAGAAGGAGGGAGGAAGAGGGAGGAGAAGGAGGAGGAGGGAGGAGAAGGGATGAGGGGAGGATGTAGGAGGAGGAGGAGGGAGGAGGAGGGAGAAGGAGGGAGGAGAAGAACGCAGGAAGAGGAGGGGGAGGAGGAGGAGGGAGGAGGAGGAGGAGAGGGAGGAGGAGGGAGATGGAGGAGGAGGGAGGAGGAGGAGAGAGGAGAGGCGGAGGGAGAAGGAGGAGGGAGGAGGAAGAGGGAGAAGGTGGGGAGGAGGAGGGAGGATGAGGAGGGAAGAGGAGGAAGAGGGAGGAAGAGGAGGGATGTGGAGGGAGGAGGAGGAGGGAGGAGGAGAGAGGATGAGGAGGGAGGAGGAGAAGGGAGGAGGAGTAGGTAGGAGGAGGAGGGAGGAAGAGGGAGGAGGAGGAGGAGGGATGAGGGGGAGGAGGCAGGAGGAGGGAGTAGGAGGAGAGAAGATGAGAAGGGAGGAGGAAGGAAGAGGAGTCATTAGGAGGAGGGAGGAGGGCGAGGAGGTAGGAGGAGGAAGAGCGAGGAGGAGGAGGAGGAAGGAGGAGGGGGAAGGAGGAGGAGGAGAAAGAGGGAGGAGGAGGATGGAGGAGGGAGAGGGAGGAGGGGAAGAGGGTAGGAGGAGGAGGAGGAGAGAAGAGGAGGAGGAGGATTATAACGCATATGCCTGTAGATAACTGCAGCGAAAAGGTGGGTCTGTCTATCTATCTGACCCGGCGTGGCTTCGCCCAGCTCCTGGCGGGTAGCGTCTCATTAAATTCATACAACAACAAAAAGTAAATTAAAAGAATGTCCTTCCACACACCATCCATTATTTTTAATGAAAACTGTTTCTAATCACCTACATGACTGTAGATAACTTCTTAAGCATAAAAAGATGAGTTACAATGTTATGCATTATGCATAATTTTTATGAAAACTTTGAAAATGCCTTAACGATTGTATCATTATGTATTATAACTCATATGTCTGTACATAACTATAGACAAAGAGTTTATAAATCTTTGAAAACGATGCAACAATATGACTATAAGATATGCAGAAAAGTTATTAAAAGTTATGCCCCTTGAAATAACTTTTCTAGAGTTAAGTCCCCTTGCTATTTAGAAATTATAATGAAAAATGAAAAATTAAATAATAATAAGTAAGCAGCCGATTTTACACTAAAAAATATCACAGTTTGCAGCGCGGGAATGAGAGGAAGACGTGTAGAAAATTTCATCTCAATCGGATGGACCGTTCGCGAAAGCATAAAGGACATACATAGATACATACAGACGGAGATTGCCTTTTATATATAAGATAAAAGAGATTTCATTTCCTGTTTTAAGTGTTACACGAATTCCTTGAGTTATTACGTTGTTGTTGTTATTAATTAATATACCGTAGATATTAATTATTTAGCTGAGAGCTGAGGGACAAGGAAACTCCACAAGAATATTATTATTGTTCGAGGAAATCTTTTCCTTGTTCACCTTGGCTCCCCTGGACTCTATTTATGGACTCAATTTATTGAGTCAGGGAAGGTTATTAAAATTATAACGGGCCAGGTTACTCTGGGAAAGAGGAACTCTAGTTGTCCTCTATCTCTTTGAGATATTCCCAAAACATCCGACAATGACTTACATGTGATTTTATCAAGGAGCATTTCCTTTGCCCAGTTTTGAAAGCTCAGAAAAAAAGATGTAAATTTCACAATGTCTGTAGCCAGACTGGATTAAGTGTCCTAATCGCCTGGATCGCTTCATATCTAAGTTATGTAACCGGATGTCTACGAATTATGAATGGATCAGAGTTTCCCAGGTTTAATTATTTTTGACATGTCTGATCAGATTTTATTCACAGACGTTGGACAGGTAAAGGAAGTGTTGGAGATATTATAATTCCTCGGCAAGGATGGAAAAGAAGTGTTGCTTCTCATTCAAAATCTCTCGTTTCTCGAGTTAATCACAATGAATACCACTTCAGAGATAAGTTTGCATCGCAGGATAATACTCACTGGGCCAGTGGCTGGCGTTTGAGCCAAGCAAATTATACCTTATTTGCCCTATACTTTACTTTCATTTCCTTATTTTAATGTAATATTTACATATTCAACATGCTGAGGTTACATAATTCGTTGCTTACTTATCACATACGTAAAATATATTGTTGTTAAAACAATATGGCACACAATGAGTACACACGTTTTAAAGTACAGGAATTATGTCAGCCATGCACATTTTATAACTTGTGCAAACTCCTAAAATAACTGTTTCCAGAACTTAGAATGCGTATTTAATTTTAGATTCTTCCATTGGTTCTGCTTTTCATGGATTTATTAATCCACTTAGTTTTAATGATCAGTTGAGTTTGAGTTGAGTTAAGTTAAGTTAAGTTAAGTTAAGTTAAGTTAAGTTAAGTTAAGTTAAGAACCGACATCACTGCACTCAGGACATTCCCATACAGCTCCGTCCCCTCGTTCAACAGTCAGCGAAGAGTTTATGATCAGTTCTCCTATAGCAGTCTAGTTGGTTAACTGTATCTGATTACACTTTGTTTTCACTAGTAGTTGATAAGTGCTAGGATCGTACTCCTATGTTCAGAGACTGTATTTGATAATATTGTTCATAAGCTCTTTTCCACGTGATGCATCTAACGATTATAGAGCAACATAATGCTACATATGCTCTTTTCCGTGCATGGTAATCACACACATATTCTTAAGCATTCATCGTTATTAATATGGGAATTTATCTCAATGCTTGAATTTGGGTATTACATTCTTACAGTAAAATGTATGCACTGGAATGTATGCACATGAATTTCTCTCACAAAGTACGTAATATGTCCATTTGCAACGCATGATATGTTCTTATCAGACATAATTAAGTAATTGTAGTATTTATCATTCTTGAAAATAGCTGTAGTTTTCTTCTTACATTTTCTTACTATCTATCTGAATTTCGTTTATAATGTTTTTCCTATTTATGCTTACACATTAATTATATCTGGTAGTTTAACTGATTCAGTGTCCAAAACTGTAGGTTTGAATCAAATAAGTTACACAGTCAAATGAACAAGTATTATAATGTAAATGTCCGTTCACTGAGCATTGAAATTGTGGAAGATACTACGCAACAAAACGAATAATACGATGAACCTAGTATAGCGATATATCGTCATTCTGTCCAAAGGGGAGGCCACATTTGGCGATATATTATCCTTCGGCACTGAATCAGTTTATACTAGTGACAACACCAATGCTACAACAATGAGACATTGACATAAAATTAATATAAGAATGATCAAGAACGCGACTATTTAGTCATTATTTCTAGGAAAGTATTATTGGCATGTGTCATGAGCAATAGTGACAAGAAAGACTTTAGGAGTAATAATATTTCACTTTCATTTTCATTGACGCATATCTGCAAATGTCGTAACATTTGTCTTTGGGAAATCATACCACAGAACAATATTGCATCTTACACTTCAGTTCTGTAATGATCGGCTGGGAAGTTACAATGGATTAAATGGATGAAAGTTATTAGTTTCCATTAATGTAGTGAAGAATTTTCTTTTCACTCATCTTTCTATGGATATCAGAAATGGGTCTTTCTGCTGAAATGATGTTAAATCTGTCGTTTGTGTTGCATTATACCACCACTGAGTGCATCTCCCAAACTCAATCAAACTCAGTCAAACTCCTGACTTCATGGCCACCACTTGATGCTTTAGGTTATTTGGGTTTATCTCCCCTTGATGCATTACTTCACTGGCGTATCCCTTTCCTGGGATGTGCCTTTTGTCTTCGGCCTCTCCTTTGCCAGACCCTCCAGGTCGCGAATGTATTTGCATCGCCGTAGTTTCAATCTACATTAGTTGTGACAGAGGGAGGGAAAGGAAAATGTTATGTGATAACATGTTTAACTAAGAAAGGTTGTTACAATCTGGGATATCTCGATAGCCCAACGGAACAAATTTAAGTTACAATTTCGTTACCTGGAAAAAAACTGAGAGAACAGACTAAGATTTTTTTTTTTTAAATTATTTCACCTAATTGGCCTTATCTTGAATTAGAACCAGAGTAAAATAATCATCCCCTAAACGCTGCTACTGTGAAAAATAATAATGGTCCACATGTTTAGTGAACAGGTCCAACAAATAAACACATGGAAACCGTAAATTATTCCTGAAAATAAGCGTAGACATTCAAGGTTTTGTGAGCATGTTATGAGGAGAAACAAACCGGAAGATTTAGTGACAACCGGCAAGACTGGTTGGAAAAGAGCTAGATGAAGACATAGAGATAAATACCCGGAAGCTTGGTTACATGGCAAAAGAACACAGAGCGTATACAAGACTCTGGTGATCTAGTGAGATGGCGAAGTATGACCACTCACTCATAATAGCGTGTACATGATGATGATGGTATGTGTTGATTGTTTTGATTATTTATCAGTCATTTTCCAGTAATCAAATACAAAAAGTTACACAAAAAGGAAATATATCACGAGTTACGGCATGGTGTTCGATTGACAAGACAAGTTTTCAATGACGGCCACTTCCTGAAGGAATTGCAAAAATCACTGTCTCTACACAGTCCTGCTAGAATGTTAGTTTTAAATTTAGAGCATTCTTCTAGTTACCGGAAGTTCAAAGAAACTTGAAGTCTCTGCGAGGAAGTCGTTAATTGCTTGCCTGTCTTTGGACCGACGAATCGTTTCCGTCTCTTTAATAAATCCTTCTTGCCGTTTTAAGTACTTCAAATTCTGATCTTGTTACTCAAGACAGGCCGCTATCTTCAAGGATGAGTATGTTTAGGTTATTTTCCTGTGGCTATGGACGTTTCTACAGCTTAATCTAAGACAGTGATTCTCAACCTTTTTTGGCCTGTGACCCCCTTCACCATATTTTGAGAACGTCATCCCCCCTTTTTCGTATTTCCTACCTAAAAATTTGGCCCGTGCCCCTCCCCCCCCCTCCCTTCACCATATTTTCAGAACGTCATTTTCCCTTTTCATATTTCCTACCTAAATATCCCCCTCCCCCCTTACACAGTATACGTAATAATGGAAGCTAAATTTAATAGCACATACAAAAACCAGTCTAGACGTCCACATAAAACGTGATTTGTGGGTCTACTTACGTTATAAAATGAATTTTAGAAGGGTGAAACGTACAGAAACGTAAAGTATGAAGGGAAAAACAATATCAAGCAATTGGTTCTTGTATTAATGCCATCTTGAAATATCTTAATTTCCCCCCGCCCCCGGAAACCCTAAAATTCCCCCCTAGGGGGGAATTCCCCACCGGTTGAGAACCACTGATCTAAGATGACTGTTGTCTTGTGAATGTTCGCACAAGTTTGTAGATATCTCTACACTGGGGCAGTACGGCAGAAATGTGGACTTTAGAGTGACATTATAGGTAAGACGATCCATTGATAGAACTGACGGCTAGGCCATGGATTATGAAGTTTCTGCTAATTAAAGGATGGTCTGGAGGATTATAAGAGGAAAACACCCTTACATATGGGTGGTCAACATTTAGAGAAGCACTGGAAGAAGCAAGTGTGAATGTTGCGTAGAGAAGTAGCACAGAGGATTTTGGAGACTCATTATAGCCGATCTTCAATGCGGAGATAGTACCTGATGATGTTTTTGATGATGATGGTGATGGTTATATGTAACATATCATCACTCTTTGATTTAATTCATAAATTAGTTGTTTAAATGTATTTAGTTGTCTTCAATTGTTCAGCTAAACTAAGGCCTAGAAAAGTAGCATTGATTGGTTTATCCAAGCTCAGCCTAGCACTTTGAGCGCCCAAGACTTCCCGCTCGAAAAATAATATTCGCTGGCGCGTTCGTCATAAAAATCATGAGGGAGTGTACGCTTAAGTTTTTTTGTTTTTTTTTTAGCCTTCTTCGTGTAGAAAACTACCATATCCACCACCGCTTATAAATGTTTATTGATATGTCTCCACTTGAACCACACTGCAAACAGTCAAAACGCGTCGTGAAAGAATGAATCAATTCTAGAAATATGCAACAAATCAAATATATTACACAATGCACCTGTGTCAAGAAGGATACATTTCACTTTCATAATAAAGTTATTTGTTATAAGTCATCACAAAGAAGTCAAAGCTGTATTGTTTTGTATTCTGAAACACGTTAAAAAGCAAATCTGTAGTGGGCATTTCAGGATTTCTGTTTAAGCATTCATACATGTAATATTTGCTAATACCACACTATTTCTTTTCTCGAGGCTTCCTACATAAGGGTTCCCAAAGTGGGCAATGTCTGTCCCAGGGGACGGTGGACAATTCCAGGGAATGGCACACGGATTTGGGTTGATTATGGTCGCTATGAACGGACCCAGGCTGCTGGTGGGGGATGCATCCTGGCTGATGGAGGATATATCCTGAGTGGATAAGGACTGATCCAGAATGGCGGTGAACAGATAAAGGGTGGTGGTGATTGAGGATAGATCCGTGTTAGAAGTGGATAGATCCATGGTAGAGGTGGGTAGATCCATGGTAGAGGTGGATCGTTTCATGGTAGAGGTGGATAGATCTAAGGTGGCAATGAACAAATCCAGTTTGCGGTGAAGCTAGGGTGGTGGCGATCAGATCCATGGTTGAGTAATGGCATCCAGAATAGCGATGGATAGATTCAAGGATAGCGGTAAAGATATCCCGAGTGGTGGTGGACAGATCTACGATGGTGGTGGATAAATCCAGGGAGAAGGTGGATAGATTATGTGTCGTGGTGATCAGATCCAAGGCGGTGTGGAAAGATCCAGGGTGGAGTTGGATAGGTCCGGGATGGTATTGGATTGTGGGTGGTAGTTGATAGATTTATGATAACGGTGGATAGATCAAGGGTGATGGTGGGTATATACTGGTTTCTGTTGTATAGATTCATGGTAGTAGTGTATAGATCAAGCTTAGTGGTGTAAGGATGCATCCACAATCACGGAGTAGATCGTATATTGAAATATGACCCGTTGATTCTAGGTTACAATTCCCTGGGATGCAAGACAATCTGTCCATCTCAGATGAGTTACAGCCCAAGCCAGTCTTATAGAAGGAGTACCAGAAACGGTATAGTGCAGCTGATGTGATACTACCTACACATCAAGTGTTGTTTGGTTATGAAAATGTTTATCTAATATCATATTCACAAACAGCTATAAAGCATAGACAGAGGATCTGCAACCTGTATAGCATATGGAAGCCCTATAAATATAGCCTAAATGGAAATTAGGTATAATGTCAGTACGTTTGAAACCCACAGTTTAACTTACTATGAATCACAAATCACAGTTTTCTTCGATGTTGAGATCCCTAAAATGTTATTATTATTTGGTTATCTTTATCCGCGTTATTCCAAGAATGTTTCTGTACCATTTAAGTTCAAATGTCTCAGTTTAATTCTAGGGTGTTTGTGACCTGGGCTAAGATTCGCATCCATTGTTTGTCACAAACAAAGATTCACACCCGTGGTGTGCTACAAACCAAGATTCTCACCCGTGGTTTGCCACAGACTAAGATTTACACCCATGGTTTGTCACAGACCACGATTCACACCCGTGGTTTGCCACTGACCAAGATTCACACCCATTGTTTGCCACAAATCAAGATTCACACCCATGGTTTGCCACAAATCAAGATTCACACCCATTGTTTGCCACAAATCAAGATTCACACCCATTGTTTGCCACAAATCAAGATTCACACCCATGGTTTGCCAGAGAAAAGATACATGGTCTGGGCATTTTTACTTTTGTTTGTCAGCTGACTTTTGGCAATAGGTTCTTCGTGCTATTTAACCAGTCTCCATTTGACTTCTTTAGAATAGTCCTGTGTTGTTAATTATGTAGTATTAGTATTTGTGACACTGTCAATGTTTGCACTGCTGTTTGTAATTTTTTGTTGAAATGTGGTAATTTTTATGGACATTATCTTTGTTATTTTTTTTAAATATTCAGTAAAACTTTTGAATTTCAACGAATCTTTTAATAGCCACAGTTTATTGTTCTAATTCACTGACAGTGTTTGAAAGGAGAACAATAATATCCGCATATCTGAGTTCTGTAGTCGGATTTCCACCAATTACATCTCGAGGGCGAGGGGGGAGGGGGAGGGGGAGAATGCACAGTGCGTTCCTTGGTTGTTCCACATGCCACATGCTATCCTTTCTGCATTAAGTAGCTCGATATTAATTCAAAGCTAACACTTGCCATTATGTTGACATACATTTTGCACATTGAAAACTCGCTATACGCTCACAGATTATTTCATACACAATATTCTGTCTTCAGGAAAACTATTCTGTGTTCTATCGGGGTAGAATGATGAAACTTTGATTATTTCTCCAAGAAAAACTCAATATCGAAGAAGATTGTTTATTAGACAAGTGAAATTGAAGGAAATGAAATATTTTGGGCATATAAAAATTCACGAATGTCTGGAAAAGATAATTATGGAGTGAGGTTACCAAGAAAGCGGTATAGAGGAACACCTCAACATCGGTCGATTCACAATGCCACTCAAATTGCGAAAGATGATTTAAATGCCAGCAACATAAGTAGGACATCTGGCTTATTATAGAGTTACTGTATATTTTGAACAATGTTATCTGTTATCTGTTGGAGTATCACTCCGGACAAGTCTAAATGTGCTCATACCCCCCCCCCCCAACCCCACCCCACCCCACCCGTCCCACCCCTAAAAAACAAACACACATATGCATCAGCGTCCAGCGGCTAATAGTGCCAGTTCTGTGTTGAGTGTCGACGCCCATCGTTCTCCCGATTCGCCTCTCGTCACTGGGCGTGCTAATTCTTAATCGCTAACAGCAATTATAACATTCGAAAAATGTACACGGGGAAAATGTGTGCACAGTATGAGCCACAAGACGATGGTGATTATTTGGCAGGCATACATAGATCGGTGGTCCTAAAGGTGAAATCTACCTCTTCCTTACGGGCTGTGGACAGATCCATGAGACCTAAGGGTGTTATTCTCAACAGACATAATATATTGACAATTGTGCTCAGCTGTGTTTCTAAAAATGTGTACAATGCAAGTCGCATAGAAAGGAAGATGCATGCAGGAAAGATGTGAGAACCATTGGTATAGGACGAGTTAAAGAAACAAGCAGTTGAATGACACATTGAAGTCGGACTGGTGTCTTACTTATCTTGGAAGCTTCTGCGTGGGAGTTGGCGCGGGATGTTTATTGCAGCAGTCGACCTTGGAAACCGTTACTGTTTGAAGAAGGTAATTCACAAGATACGTGAGACATTTTGGGAGAAGTCATTGAGTTCATGACAGAAATAAAATTACACATGCATATATAAAAATGTGCACTCATTGATTAGTTGATGGTGAATACGTTGTTATATATATATATATATATATATATATATATATATATATATATATATATATATATATATATATATATATATATATATATATATATATGCCGATCTCTCTGGCCGAGGGGTTACACCACTTTCTCCGTAATCCCGTTTATCACGCAGAGTTTCGTAGCGGGCGAGAACTGGGAGCGGTTCGTCCCCCGCTGGTGACTTGCGAGATAACTGAGGCGGCCGCTCAGAAAGCAATGGAAAACTACTGAGGGTAATCTTGCCAAGAAATCAACAGACAGCTGAAAGATGCTGATGTTCACAGCGATGTCCTGTAAAAGGATATGCGAATTTTTAAAAAAAAACGCATAAGGAGAAAGGAAAATATAAAGGACAGGAAGATCTAATTTCCCACACTTAAGTGCTCAAAGATGAAGAAGCGCAACACTGACTTTTAGTGGGTCAGAGAAGTAAAGGATAATAAGAAGAAAGAGAGAAAGAGCACTTGATACATTCCCCTCAGTTAACAAGAAAAAGGATAGGTTTAAGACGAACTTCAGGACTTTAGCGGGGAACTATGCCTTAATGCATATTCCAGACAATAGATCACTGAGATGCGCTGTAACAACATTAATGAATGGAACAAACAATGGTTAACATCACTTGAACAACAAAGACTAGACATAACACATCATTAACAACAAGGACTAGACAAACAAGAAAAGAACAATATGCATGAGTCTTTATTTTGTACAATCCCGTAGCCTATATTCCCAACTGTGCGGATGACAAAGCATAACTCCCATTAAAAGGACAATTGATACTTCACATCACTTACAACATTATAGGCAGTCTGCCGCATATAGCCGGACCTGGGCCAGGTGTGGCCGAGCCTAAAGGGTGCTCCTAGGACCCTGCTACGATACCTATACAGCCGGCTGACCAGAACTGGACAATAGAGAGACCATCACTTGGGAAACAACAAAAACACAACTCTAAATCTGAGACAGTGCGGAGACAGGACCCAACACCCTGAGACCCACAACACAACACTATGGATCCCTGTAGTTCACAGCGGAAATCAGTAGATTGAGATCCAGATATTACCTAAACCCTGTGCCTCAGCCAAATCCAATATTGTGTCTGATGCCGCCAGAGAAAGTCACATCCCCAAACCGACTGGGACACATTACTATAACAGGACCATAACTTCAACAATAGAAGTATAAACATGAGTGCGAAAAGCTCAATCAACAGATCAAACTATAAACTGTAGCCTTAACCGTACAGTCACAAACTAAGGTATGAAAAGCTCGACCATTGGGTTAAATGGAGGGAGGGGGAAAAATAGGCAGTGAGGGGAAATGGGAGGTGAGGAAAAATGGGGACAAGAAACAACCCAGGAATGTTCCCTCATAATTATATTGAGGAGTCACATCCTCCAGAGTCTTAGGGGAGTATTTCTCACTGAAGGCCATAATCTGCGAATTCTCTTCACACTGTTTCGCTTTTTCACAGGTTTATGCACTTGAATCAATATCTTGACACAGCCTGGTCACACTTGCCACCTTTATACATATTCTTTGATGGAGGGTTGAGGAGGACAATTCCATTCCTCCTCTGGACCTGGGGTTGATCTGGCCCCAGCCAGGGCTGATGCGCCCGCCTTTAGCGTAGGCTGCCTTGGAACTCACTTGCCCTGGCGAAATGAGCGCTCAATTGTAACCATGCAAATTACCCCGCGTGCCTCAGCCAAGCAACAACAACTAGAAGTTACATCAGCTCAACATCATCATCATATATTTGTGTGTGTGTGTGTGTGTGTTTGTTTGTGTGTCTGTGTGTGTGTGTGTGTGTGTGTGAGAGAGAGAGAGAGAGAGAGAGAGAGAGAGAGAGAGAGAGAGAGAGTGCTATTCCACGATCAACCACTGGTTGGCTGGTAAAAATAAACTTGTTGCCATAGGGACACCGTTCATTGCTTGCATCATTCGGTAGTCTTTTAGCTCACTGCACATCAACCTACAGGCACATTTGTTCAGTGGTTCACGAATAGTAAACAAATAAACACGGACACTGTTATTGCCTTTCCCGCAAGCTGTGAAATTCGTGGAGTGTGTGTGTGTGTGTGTGTGTGTGTGTGTGTGTGTGTGTGTGTGTGTGTGTGTTTGCGCGCGCGCGCGTTCTTATCTGCAAATACTGTCGTCCAGCCCTAGATTTTATTAGAAGGCACCAAGTCAAATGGTTTGGCCACGCAACTACATTACCAACTAACAGTATATCACAACAAGCAATGATGTACAGATCAGAAGGAAGCAGAGGAAGAGGTCGACCACGTAAACGATGGACGGAGGGAATAGCAGGGTTCTTGAGAATATCGATACATGAAGCCCATAAGCGGGTACACTCCCACTGTTTATACGTCACCTCGACACCGCAGGGTACAAGAGGAATAATGTGAGATGAGAAATGAGATGAGACTTTCGTCCAGGTTCAAAGTCGTACATTTAGTAATTGTGTTTACCCGAAGAAATATAGTCAGTATTTGTGTTTATCTGAAGCCATATTGTCAGTAATTGTGTTTACGTGAAGTAAAATTTAGTCGTTATGTATACTTAAAGTGATATATTTAGTAGTTATGTTTATTTTAAATAATATATATCGTAGTTATGTTTACTTGAAGCAATATTTATTTTGTTTACTTTAATCCCTATATGCACAAAGCCACATATAAGAAGGAAGAGGTGATAATTCTTATTTTAAGTGTTTCTGTGCAAGACAATTCTTACTTTAACGCTTTCTGTGTCAGATAATTCTTATTTAAACTCTTTCTGTGCCAGATAATTCTTACTTCAACTCTTTCTGTGCCAGTCAATTCTTACTTTAACTCTTTATGTGCCAGTCAATTCTTACTTTAACTCTGTCAATCCCAATAGGGTGTAGCATTAATGAAATCAATAGTAGGGCTGAAAGAGATGATATAACAGTATGAGGCAGAAATGGTTAAAGTGACTATTGGGATGTGATGGCTTAGTGTAATAACAGAGTGAAAACATACACGGCTAGGAAACATGTATCATTGAGAGAGTAATTAAAGTACGCATGTTGCGTTGTCTTGTACAGAATGTGAAAACGAAGTTTTACTATGATTAATTTTTGTTAGACATTATAGTACATGCTGTATCAGTTATCTATTGATTCATCGATTTATAATAGTATGTATTTTACAAATGGAATTTAATCTGGGTCTATTTATTCACGATTCTTTCAAAGAAATCATATGAACAAACATATTAAAACACCAAAACAAAACATAAAGACCGAAGCATTGATAAGATACTTAGAAACCTTTCTAACATTTTTAATAAAGCTCACAAATTTCTTTTCAACGATGTCTGTAATATTTTTTTTTTCCGAATTAGTGTTATCAAAGACAGACATTGAGAATTCATGAACACGGGAAATTGGACAGTAAACTGATAACAGACAGACAGCCAGACGTTTTGCATCTGCTCCAAAGATACATAAATGAGTGTATAATCTGGCTCACACAAGACTTAATCCAAGAGGACGGAAATTGAACCCTTGTAGAGGCTTAGTAAGACAATGCAGATGTAACCTTCTATTACATAACTAAACCAGGAACTAAAAAAAAACGTATGGTTCAAGTTATCACAAACGAGTATGGTCAAAGAGCAAGCAAAAGAAAATATAAGTGTGCTGTTTTAAGTATTGCAATACAAATAGTTGATAACAGATAATTCAGAATGGTTGTACACATGTATAAAGACAATCAAATAAAGTTTCACATGCCTTGCAGCGCATTGAGCATAGGTTCTAGCCCTATATATTTATATACCAATCGGCACACCGTGGTTGAGTCGATCAATATTATGCCGACTTTACTTTACAAGACAGTTCCAGGTACCTGTTTTAGGTTTGAGCGATATGGGAACGCATGTTCATTTGAAAATTTCGATGGGAGTTCTAACATTAGACCACTGGGTCGACGGCCTGGTACGCTAGCCATTATGATACCGCGGCTTCCCAGTAAACAGAAGTGAAGAAAAAGTGCACATATTTTATGTTGAAATAAAAAGGGTGACTTTAGAATTTTCAACTTAGAGATAGGTAAGGTGAGAATGAAAAATGAGGTTGGAGACTAGTTTAGGAATAACAAATTAATGAGGTGAAACACTGATGGAGTGGGCAAATATAAATGAGTGTTGATTGGAAACCCTCTGTATAAACAACATGAGAGACAGCAACTTCATTCACTAAACAAGCACAGACATATTATCGAAACGAAGACAAAAAGCTAAGAAAACACTGATAAAAGAAGAAATATTAAAGTTGATGGGCAAAGAAATAATGACAAAGTAACATATGATAAATTAAGTACAGAAATAAAATATAAATTCATAACGACAAGAGAAAATATGTTAAACAAAAAATGTAACACTACTGAATTAAAAACTATTAAAGCTACAAAATTAAGCACGAACACATTACAGACAATTAACAGGCAGAAAACTAGATTAAATAGGAACGCTTGAAATTCAAAAGAAAAACAGCAAAAGGACAAGATGCTACGATAAAGAGACTGAAAGTTATATGATTGAGACATAGCACAATTAACAGATTGGAGAAACCTAGAAGGCCCACATATGCAAAACGAAGACGTCATTGATGTTATCAAACGTGTAGGGACATTAAAACCGTCAGCGCCAGATGAAATCAATCAATCAATCAATCATGTGCCATGCCGGAAAGCGTGGGCGGTCATGATTCGCCATTTCACTCGATCACCAGAGTCGTGGATCAGCTCAGTGTTCCTGTCTCGTCCATGCCATGTGGCCAAGCCATCCAGGTATTTTCCTCTCGGTCTTCCTCTTGGTCTGTTCCCCTCGATCTTGCCAGCTGTCACCAAGTTCTCCAGTCCATTTCTTCTCATAACATGTCCAAAAAATGTTGACTGTCTACGTCTAATTTCTCTAATCAATCTACGATTTTCATTTGTCTCTCACAGATGAAATCACAGTTCAGGAATTAGAAGTGCTCGGGACATTTGGAATATAAATGTTAACTAAGGTGTTGAATTATATTTACAACAGCGGACACATCCCTAGTGATATGCTGAAATATGTATTAATAGCTTTAGCCTAGCGATCAGGATAATTTAAATTCACAAAATGTCGTGCAATCAACATCATACATAATGTTACCAGGTTTCTACTCAGAATTATCATGAGGAGAACAAGAATGAAATTAAATAAGAAAAAATTACGATTTATGAATGGTGAATGTACAAACGACGTTATATACGTAAGATATACACGGAGTATACACACAAGCACTAATAAGAGATCAATTAGGACACCAAAACATATGTTTTAAGAAGTTAGTTCCATGTCCTTTACATGGCGTTGCAGTACAAACAAGATCTTTAAGTGTGCTAAATGAATTACACCAAACCGCTTGATAAATCGAATAATGATCAAATGAGCAGAAATGTGGGAGGATATTACAATTGATGGGAAAGAACCCAGAATATTTTTTTTTAAAAATATTTACCGGAAACGTGTAGAAGCAATTAAAATGGAAAATTAAGTGGCAATTATGAAAAGATAACGTAATGAGAGAGACAAGGATGCGTTTTGTCACTGAACTTCTTCTCGCTCTCTAATCGTATAACAATGAGGGATCACAAATAGGCCAGGAATACAAATTAGAGGTTATAATATAAACGATCTATGTAATGCGGATGAGATAGCATTGATAATTTAAAATGTAAAAGATCTATAACTGCTGGGCACTCTAATGCTAGAGAGTTTAGTTGAGATAACACCCGACATCACATCACTCGGGACATTCCTATACGTGCTTCGATCTCATCTTCAACAAACAGCGAAGAGTAACAATTCTAATGGTACCAATTGCACTCTTATTATGTGTCCGTCTGAAATGTCCTCGAAGAACTGATTTCGGCTAATCATTTAGTCATACCTTGTCACGCCATTCTCTGTACACTGTAATGATCTATCTATCTATCCACGCCACACACGTGATCCCAAAGAGCCCCGACCACATCTGTCCCACCATGCACCAACTCACTACCCAACGGGGCAGACCCAGCGAATATGTCCGCCCACCCACACCCGACCACACCATCACATCCAAGGGAACAGATCCATCCAACAGACGCTCCCAATCCTTGATATCCGAATCGAAGCATGTCACTTCTCAAGAGACATGCCTACCATGAATCCCCTCCGCATACTTCATGAGCCCACTACAATCAAGAAGTGTGTTCGTCCGCTCCCCCTTTCCGCCCTGCAGGAGCCAGCCGACCGCCATCGGGACCGCCTCCACCTCCACCCCCAGACCAAATGCCGAGGTATCATATGATAGGATCTCCTGCAGTAAACACCGTCCATGGATTTTCGCTATGAACCCCCAAGCACTTCTTTTGACTCTAAGCACAGAGTCATCCGTGTAGATGATTACATCACATAATATTAGAGAGTGTAAGAAAATACTTTCCTTGGATACCAGAAAAACAGAAACAATGGTTAGATCCCAGAACACAATAACACCAAAGTAAGATATTATAATAAAAGGGGAAAATGCTTCACAAAGCTAATAAATCCAGTTATTTGGGATAATGTTAACAGCATATGTAAAATGTGTGACAGCGATTAACAGCAGAGTAAGTAAATAAGTAAAGGACCTTTTTGCATAACTTTAGGCTCATCTGGCATACTGTGCTAGGCCCATATTTTTTATAGACTAGCGGTACACGGTGGTCGGTATCTCACCGGCTGCGTTTACATCCCAGAACATATTTGGTACCCATATTAAACTAGCCACTACTCTACTGTCGATCCTTGGGTGGCACCCATGTTAAACAAGCCACTACTCTACTGTCGATCCCTGGGTGGTACCCATGTTAAACAAGCCACTACTCTACTGTCGATCCCTGGGTGGCACCCATGTTAAACTATCCACTGCTCTACTGTCGATCCCTGGGTGGCACCCATGTTAAACTATCCACTGCTCTACTGTCGATCCCTGGGTGGTACCCATGTTAAACTATCCACTACTCTACTGTCGATCCCTGGGTGGCACCTATGTTAAACTATCCACTGCTCTACTGTCGATCCCTGGGTGGTACCCATGTTAAACTATCCACTACTCTACTGTCGATCCCTGGGTGGTACCTATGTTAAACTATCCACTGCTCTACTGTCGATCCCTGGGTGGTACCCATGTTAGACTAGCCACTACTCTACTGTCGATCCCTGGGTGGTACCCATGTTAAACTATCCACTGCTCTACTGTCGATCCCTGGGTGGTACCCATGTTAAACTATCCACTACTCTACTGTCGATCCCTGGGTGGTACCTATGTTAAACTATCCACTACTCTACTGTCCGCCACTGGGTGGTACCCATGTTAGACTAGCCACTACTCTACTGTCGATCCCTGGGTGGTAACCATGTTAAACTAGCCACTACTCTACTGTCGATCCCTGGGTGGTACCCATGTTAAACTAGCCACTACTCTACTGTCGATCCCTGGGTGGTAACCATGTTAAACTAGCCACTACTCTACTGTCGATCCCTGGGTGGTAACCATGTTAAACAAGCCACTACTCTACTGTCGATCCCTGGGTGGTACCCATGTGTCACCGTACTAGATACCTAGGGGAATGAAACTCGGGCTCATACAGGCAACAAACTCCGTTAAGATACAATCTAACATCATTTATTTATATTATGTTACAGTAAGCTGGCGAAGAGAGGTTTTCGCAAGCCAGCAACCCTCAAGTTGCGTATCACAGGAGTTTACAATAAAGCAATAATACATGATTATTACAACAACTCTATCAGCTATCTAACGTATGCGTAAGACCCATAAATACACTTGGGTTTTAAGCTATCAAGTCCCCCTTAAGGTAAGCCCTGTTGCTTCTTCGATGTCCAGTCCGTGTCTGCCTTTCCACACGTGTCGCAATCCGACACGGGTGGTAACTCTCTCCGAGTTTCTCGTGGACCCCGCAATCGGCGGGCTCCATCGGTGTCCACGGGGCTGTGGACACGCTGACCGGTCCTTTGAGAAGGCTCTGGATTGTTCGAGCCTTCGAGTGACTCGGTTCTTTCCCTTTAGCTGGAGTTCTATCCCTTCTCCACTCTCTCTTATCTTTATGTTGATACCGCTCTTATGTGAGACTGTGACAGGAGTTCCCCCCCCCCCCCTGCTTTGATGGGTTATTATATGGTAATTAGTTTTGTACTAATTCTGTCACAGGATCACATGAAGTAGGTGTTTGTAGTTTGGTGGATAGTAACTTGGCAACCTATATATCTGCATCAACAACTCATGTATTCTCCCATACAGCACTTCAAGATGATTGCTGAAGAGGTCTCTCTCTTCTATGTTCTTAAACATGCTTATCTGACCGAAGTTCCGTGACGTTTCCAGTTGTTTTTACAACCGCGCCCTTCTCAAGTATCTATATGATACCAAGATATATAAAACTCTGTGTAAGAGAGTTTTATCAAGACAAATTGTCTTGGCTTATTTAAGTACACTTGCAAATCTTGTCCTGCATGTGTATTTCGATACATTTTTACTTCCGTATGTTGTATATTGCTGAATATATAGTTATACTGTTGTTTTATCCCATCTGACTACGTGTGTTCTTGTTGGCTTGTTAGTGTATTGACTGATATGTTGCTGTCTATATTAAACTGACTGTGTTTTAATTGTTATTGTTCAGTTTTGAGTTTGTATAAAGTGTGTGCTCAATGTGTATATGTGATGTGTGGTTTACTTCCAAGCGTCACGAGTTGGAATATTCTTTGTCATGAATTACCCAATCTGTGTAATGCATGATCAGGGTATTCAAACAGTGGTGCTTAGATTTAGTGTATTCAATACTAAACATGTATCAACAATTAAGACAGGTAATACATTTTACATGAAAGACGCACACAAATTAAAATAAATACGTTTTGCGTACTATTTGTCCGCTCAGTATATCGCTCTCTCATTTAATTCATTCGCTCTCTCATTCGTACATCTTTCATCCAAAATAGTATTTTGTTAAAATATGCAAATAAAGTTGAGGTAAGTCTTACTGCCCTTAGAAAAACGGATTAGGCGATATGTTCCCTTTATGGTAGCAAGTACTTTTTGTACTTGTAATCAAAAAATGGTTTATAACTTAAATAGAAAAATTTTATAGGAAGAATATTTCACCTATGAGTGAAATTGTCTGTAATATATTATGGTAAAAAATCTACAAGTTACGTGTTGACATATTTTATATATATATATAATCAAATACAAGTGTAATACATATTAACTAATAGTAAAGTAATTAACTCCAACGACGATGTGTGTGTTGTCCTCCTGTTGTTCGTGTGTTGTGCCACCAATGTTAACAGTTCATATAGCTGTCTCTTGTATGTTGTAATAGACGTAGTTCTATTCCTGTAGTTTGCGAAGTTTCTTTGAAATAGCGAGTATGCAGAGTTCTTAATCTTTACACGATGATTTTCAGTTCACTGGTTGATGAAATCACTTCACAGATATTATATATCGCTCGGATTGTTTTTAAAGCATTGCCAATTGCTAATATGGCTTAATACAATATAGGGTTCTCAAAGTTTCATGTTCGTGAATGTTATAAGTAGATTATTCACTTAGGCGTTGATACTTCTGAATGAAAGTTCTATAGTAAGTGTAGAGGTACACTGTTCTATGCAACAGACTAAAATATCACAGCTTATTATATGGCGACTAATTAATGTGCATAGTGTTAGTCTGCTGGTGCATTAGTTTGCCGTGATAATAGGTCAGCAATAATATTATCCTTACCTTTGATGTGGCGGATTTCAAAGTCGAAATCCTGAAGTAGAAGACACCATCTTGCCAATCGATGATTCTTTGGAACGCCTTGTTTAAGTACCAGCAGTGGCGAATTATCGGTTAAAACAACAAAATGGGAACCTAAGAGGAACTTAGATAAACGACGCATACAAAAAAAGTAGACTTAATGCCTCCAACTCAACTGTGGAATACCGGATTTCTGCCTTTTTAAGCTTGCGGCTGACATAGAGTATTGGATGTCTCACGCCTTGATATTCCTGCATCAGGCATCCTCCTATTGCGATAGCACTCGAATCTGTGGTCAGAATAAAAGGTATATCTATGTTTGGTAATCTTAATACGGGTGGATTAGAAAAAATTGATTTCAATTTGCACATTACATCCTCTAAGCGGATACTCTTACAAAATTTTTCTGGTTGATCTTTTGTCAACAGATTAGAAAAAAACTGATGTGAGTTCCGCCCAGTTTGGTATAAACTTGGCATAATAGTTTATGAGACCTAAAAGGCTTCTGACCTGTTTCTTTGTAGTTGGAACTTGCAGGTTCAGAATTTTTGATACGATTCTATCATCTGTCAATAGTTTGCCTTCGGAAATCCTATGACCTAAGAAGTCTATCTGTTTATAGCCTATTTCAACCTTGGAAGGTTTGATAGTAAGTCCAAAAAGAAGGATTTGGTTAAAGACTTGTTGGAGTGTAAGTAAGTGATAAGTCATGTTTGAAGAATGGACACATATATCATCAATATATGATTGCACGTCCTTGATGCCGTGCAATAACAGTCTAGTTAACCTGACAAATGTAGCGGGAGCGTTCTTTAACCCAAAAGGAAGATATCTCCATTCATATAGCCCAAGCGGTGTAGAGAATGCGGTTATATGCCTTGAAGAGGGAGATAGTGGTAATTGCCAGTAACCTTTTGCTAAATCAAGTTTAGAAAAAATGGATGATTGAGACATATTCAAAATGAGGTCTTCACAGCTGTACATTGGCTCAGCATCTGTCGTGGTTATAGTATTTAATTTCCTGTAATCTATGCATAAACGAATGGTTTGGTCCTTCTTTTTCACCAGAACAATTGGCGAAGAGTACTGGGACACAGATTTCTGTATTATTTTATTTTTTTCTAAGTCTAAAATTTCTTTGTCCAAATTTACCCTATAATGTAATGGAATTGAATATGGTCTACATTTGATAGGTGTTAGATCTGTCAAAACAATGGAATGTGTTATTTTGTCAGTCTGTCCAGGTTTGTTTGAGAAGATAGTTAAGTCGTTAAGAAGAGACAAAATGTCTTGTCGTTGCTGTTGTGTCAAAGTGTCAGAGATTTGTATGACCTTCATCGTACTGTCGTCGTTCATGATTGGTACTGGAATTTCCGTATTGTCTACGTCCGTCTGATTTATTACTGACGCTACTGTTTGTAAATTGTCTTCAATGTCATTGTCGTCGTCGTCGTCCAGACTAATAGTTCCTAATGTGTCGTTAAATTCGTCGTATTTGTCGTTATCCCTTATTGTCGGTACTGTGAATATGTTTTCGTCGTCTTCGTTGTCACAAGAATGAGTCGTTAATGATGCTTCGTTTAGATCTTCGTTTGTCGAGGTGTCATTCAGTCGGCTAGTTGTCGTTTCGTTTTCGTTGTCATTCTTGTCAGTCTGGTTATTGTCATTTGTTATCTGCGTCTGCTTGTTCATGTCACTGTCATTTCTAGAATAGTACGGTTTTAACATATTTACATGAAATATTTTCAACTTGCCATTCAAAGAAATTTAGTAGTCAACTTCCGAAATCCTTCTTACCACTTTAAATGGTCCCTGCCAAGAGGTTGATAGTAAATCTCTTTTGTCAGGTAGTAATAGTAAAATATCTTGATTTGGTTGTAATACAATCGTTTTTGCCCCTTTGTTGGCGTACTGCCTGTACCTAAAACCTTTCTCCTGTAATGACGTTCTGGCCAGTGTACAGGATCTAATGATTTTGTCTCTGGTGTCAGTGACCAAATCATAGGTGGAAACTGGTAATTGGGTGTTTACGGGTTGTGATATCATATCTTTGTACATAGCGAGAGGTCCTCTTCGGCTCGCTCCATATATTAATTCAAACGGAGAGAACCCAGTGCTTGACTGTGGGACTTCTCTGTATGCGAACAGCACCTTTGGGAGAAGTATATCCCAATCGGCTGGATTTTCAGCTGTCACTTTGGATAACATATGTTTTAGGTCCCCATTTAATTTTTCGCAAATTCCATTTGCGGCCGGTCGATAGGGGCTTGTAAAAGATTGTTTTATGCCTAGTAACTTAGTTACCGATTGGGTGGCATTAGATATGAATTACGTTCCTCTATCCGATATTATCTTCTCCGGAAAGCCAAAACGGGAGAATATCTGTAATAATACGTCCGTCACATCCTTAGAGGAGATAGATTTTAATGGAATCATTCCTGCCCACCATGAACATAGATCAACGAGTGTAAAAATGTACCTATTTCCTTCGTTTGAGATGTGGTTCAAAGGACCCACTAAATCAACCGCGACAATTTGAAATGGTCTCGAGGCAGTTGTGGTTGATTGAATTTCTGCCGTAGGGTATTTACCTTTCTTAATTAGTTTTTGACAGATATCACATGATTTACAATAGGTTTTTATGTCTTGGCAAAATTTAGGCCAATAAAATTGGCTCAGGACTCTGGCCCTGGTTTTCTCATAACCCATATGGCCTCCGTAAGGTGAGTCATGGGCTATCTGAAGTACTTTATAGCGATGTAACTGAGGTAGAATCACTTGTTGTATCGTGGTTTGATCTCTGGTATATAGCCTCGTTAAAATATTGTTATTTAATCTGAATGTCCAGGAAGCGTTTTTCGTTAATTTTGGCTTCATTCCTACTAGTCGAAAGTAGTGTGATAGGGTTGGATCTGTTTTCTGTTCTTGGATAAACTTGGTGGTGGTAATATTGAGTGCAATGATTTGCAGCGATTCGTGAAGTTGGTCGTTGTGGGTTTTGTGTGTCATTTGTCTTGTCACTATATTAGCGTATTGTGTTTGTTGTTGCACATTTACAGGCTCAATATTTTGTGGATCGATGGCGTCCTCAGTTCGAGGTGTTGATTTGATGGTGTCATTGAAAGATTCAACCGCCCCTGTGTTCTGCACCTCTGTGAATTCGTTTCGAATTCCGCCATCGGTTGTCTCCCTTGTGCTTTTGGCAGTTTGAGACATGCAAGCGTGTTTTTTTAATTTTGGAATCGCTGTTCGCTTTTTGGATACAGTTTTTCTGTTCCCATTCTTTGATTTCTTCTTCAGAGCAGGATCTTATGTTAGGAAGATTCCCAAGGATAATTTCTGCGGCAGGATTTTCCAGTACTGCGCATAGCACTTGTCCTGATATAAAAGGTGTCCGAATTTCGGCAAGTGCTAGGGGGTATCTTTCGATGGTGCCTGCGAATGTGCGACATGTTACGTATTTGTGTGTGTAGTCTTTGTCATTAACTAATGTTCTTTTAATTCCACAAAGAGTCGCCCCGCTATCTCGTATTAGTGTACATTGTTTGTTATTAACAAAACCTGTCGCAAATTTTAACTTGCCTGTTGATATTAAGGCTGCGTTGGCTATTTCGTTAGACAATGGGATTGTGTGGCCGCATAACAAAGTGGTATCAAGCTGAAATTTTCTGCACGTGTTACGTGTGTTATCGGTGATGATGTTAATGATATCTACCGCATTACCTAACTCACTCGCACTTTCATTTTGGATGTCGCATTCGTTCTGTTGTTCAGTTTCTTCATCTGAAGATGTATCTATTAATGCGGCATTGGCCTGCTTCATCATCTTTCGCCCATCACAACGTGCTGAAAAATGCCCATAACTCGCGCAAAAATAACATTTAACTGCTCTTTGATATGCGTTCCTTTTGTTGTTTTTTTTTTGTTTTTCCACTATCATTTGGAGATGATATGGATAATTCGGTGATTAGTCACACATCGCGTACTGTTCGTGTGTCAGATGACAATACTGACACAGGACTGGTTTTGTGAACTTAGAGCGTTGTTTGAACCTGTTTTCATTTGGTTTTGAATATTTGGTGTTTGTAACCGGTGCTGTTTCATTTTGGCTCATATTTAACTGAAAAATATCGCGGTTAGCTGTAAAATATGCGCTCCCCTTATTTTCTACTTCTTGGATATTTTTACAATCATTTTGCCTTAGAAATTTAGAAAAAGGTGTTGGTATTGTGCTAATAATTTTATCAATTATAATTAGCTCCTTCAGTTTATCATGGCTGTTATTTGTTTTTGCTGAGGTTATCCATTTTGTACAAATATCTTGGACTGTAGACACGTAGTCTATGAACGTTTGGTTAGGTGATGTGGCTAATTTTGAGAACTGTAGTTGATAGCCTGCTGTGTCTAGTGAAAAATGTTGGAGTATTCTTTGTTTCAAATAGTTGTAATCTTTCCTCATGTCTTGTGGAACTGTCTCTATCACTTTTAAGGGCTCTAATGCTAAATTTCTCATCAGAATAAATGCCCAATCGACTTTTGCAACGTTATGGTAAGTCATCAAACACTCGAAATTCTCTAAATATGCGCTTATTGAATCTCCTGAACAAAAGGGCTTGACTAAGCCTTTATATTTGTTGTATTTTTGTTCCTCTTCTTTACTTCTACTTTTGTTTACTGAAATTTCTAAGTTGGAGTCAATTTCCATTTGTTTCAGTTTTATCTGTGTTTCTGCGTTTAATTGGGCTTGCTTGGTCGCAGCTTCGAGCTCCATTTGCATCTTCTTCTCTTGAGCCTGCAGTTGCATTTTCTTTTCTTCAGCTTCCATTTGCATCTTTTTCTCTTCTCTTTCCGCTTGCATCTTTTTCTCTTCTCTTTCTGCTTGCATCTTTTTCTCTTCTCTTTCTGCTTGCATCTTTTTCTCTTCAGCCTCCATTTGCATCTGCATCTTTTTCTCTTCTCTTTCTGCTTGCATCTTTTTCTCTTCTCTTTCCGTTGCTCTGTCTTCTCGTGCAATATTTTCTGAATGCGTCTTTTGTGCCCATTCTGAAAGTTTCTCGGCAGTATACCCTAACCTAATTCCTAATTCAATGCACTGTTCTAATGTTGACATCTTGTATTTTAGTTAGTGTTCACTTTATCGAAATTAAATCCCTTTGAAAGTAGTCTGGGTGTACAAAACTTGGTTATCCCCCTTAATGTTTACATTCAAATTTGCACGAGCAGGTTCACTTGGTTATGAGATTAGCATATATATGAAAAGCAATACAAAGAAAAATGTTACATCAATGAATCATGAATGAGTATCGCTTAGGGATCTAATGAGCATGAAATGGGACTCATCTTATTTTTCCTGGTTTCTTGACTGTAGTCTTGTTTGGTTCTCCTGTTTTCTCGCCACTGCTGGAGGACAGGTTACATACACACGATATTTCGCGGAAAAATCTGATGTTGGAATAAAAAAAAATTAGTAACTGTCACTGTAATTGTCCAGTCATGTCAACGTCAAATTTCATGAACATCATAATTATTTCAATTACTTTTGTAGAGGGACTACAATAGCTCATTCACAGATGATACGATGATAGCTGCAAAGTTCTAGACTTTGTCATATATGAAAGTTGATATATTTTACTTGGCAAAACCAAGAGCTGTCTGGAAAGTAAAGCTTGTGATTGCCAAAACCGGCTTCGGGCCCCCAAATAGCCTGTCACCGTCCTAGATACCTAGGGGAATGAAACTCGGGCTCATACAGGCAACAAACTCCGTTCAGATACAATCTAACATCATTTATTTATATTATGTTACAGTAAGCTGGCGAAGAGAGGTTTTCGCACGCCAGTAACCCTCAAGTTGCGTATCACAGGAGTTTACAATAAAGCAATAATACATGATTATTACAACAACTCTATCAGCTATCTAACGTATGCGTAAGACCCCTAAATACACTTGGGTTTTAAGCTATCAAGTCCCCCTTAAGGTAAGCCTTGTTGCTTCTTCGATGTCCAGTCCGTGTCTGCCTTTCCACACGTGTCGCAATCCGACACGGGTGGTAACTCTCTCCGAGTTTCTCGTGGACCCCGCAATCGGCGGGCTCCATCGGTGTCCACGGGGCTGTGGACACGATGACCGGTAGTTCGAGAAGGCTCTGGATTGTTCGAGCCTTCGAGTGACTCGGTTCTTTCCCTTTAGCTGGAGTTCTATCCCTTCTCCACTCTCTCTTATCTTTATGTTGATACCGCCCTTATGTGAGACTAGCCACTACTCTACTGTCGATCCCTGGGTGGTAACCATGTTAAACAAGCCACTACTCTACTGTCGATCCCTGGGTGGTACCCATGTTAAACTAGCCACTACTCTACTGTCAATCCCTGGGTGGTACTCATGTTAAACTAGCCACTACTCTACTGTCGATCCCTGGGTGGTAACCATGTTAAACTAGCTACTAGTCTACTGTCGATCCCTGGGTGGTACCCATGTTAGACTAGCCACTACTCTACTGTCGATCCCTGGGTGGTACCTATGTTAAACTAGCCACTACTCTACTGTCGATCCCTGGGTGGTACCCATGTTAAACTAACCATTACTCTACTGTCGATCCCTGGGTGGTACCCATGTTAGACTAGCCACTACTCTACTGTCGATCCCTGGGTGGTACCCATGTTAAACTAGCCACTACTCTACTGTCGGTCCCTAGGTGGTACCAATGTTAAACTAGCCACTACTCTACTGTCGATCCCTGGGTGGTACCTATGTTAAACTATCCACTACTCTACTGTCCGCCCCTGGGTGGTACCCATGTTAAACTAGCCACTACTCTACTGTCGATCCCTGGGTGGTAACCATATTAAACTAGCCACTACTTTACTGTCGATCCCTGGGTGGTACCCATGTTAAACTAGCCACTACTCTACTGTCGGTCCCTGGGTGGTACCTATGTTAAACTAGCCACTACTCTACTGTCCGCCCCTGGGTGGTACCCATGTTAAACTAGCCACTACTCTACTGTCGATCCCTGGGTGGTAACCATATTAAACTAGCCACTACTCTACTGTCGGTCCCTGGGTGGCACCCATGTTAAACTAGCCACTACTCTACTGTCGATCCCTGGGTGGTAACCATATTAAACTAGCCACTTCTCTACTGTCGGTCCCTGGGTGGTACCCATGTTAACCTAGCCACTACTCTACTGTTGATCCCTGGGTGGTACCCATGTTAAACTAGCCACTACTCTACTGTCGGTCCCTGGGTGGTACCCATGTTAAACTAGCCACTTCTCTACTGTCGGTCCCTGGGTGGTACCCATGTTAACCTAGCCACTACTCTACTGTTGATCCCTGGGTGGTACCCATGTTAAACTAGCCACTACTCTACTGTCGGTCCCTGGGTGGTACCCATGTTAAACTAGCCACTACTCTACTGTCGGTCCCTGGGTGGTACCCATGTTAAACTAGCCACTTCTCTACTGTCGGTCCCTGGGTGGTACCCATGTTAACCTAGCCACTACTCTACTGTTGATCCCTGGGTGGTACCCATGTTAACCTAGCCACTACTCTACTGTTGATCCCTGGGTGGTAACCATGTTAAACTAGCCACTACTCTACTGTCGGTCCCTGGGTGGTACCCATGTTAACCTAGCCACTACTCTACTGTTGATCCCTGGGTGGTACCTATGTTAAACTATCCACTACTCTACTGTCGATTCCTAGGTGGTACCTATGTTAAACTAGCCACTACTCTACTGTTGATCCCTGGGTGGTACCTATGTTAAACTATCCA
The DNA here is from genome assembly GCA_963921405.1 of Cepaea hortensis. Classification (NCBI taxonomy): domain Eukaryota; kingdom Metazoa; phylum Mollusca; class Gastropoda; order Stylommatophora; family Helicidae; genus Cepaea; species Cepaea hortensis. The sequence continues at coordinate 51,887,745 of OY992893.1, read as the reverse complement.
CTACTCTACTGTCGATTCCTAGGTGGTACCTATGTTAAACTATCCACTACTCTACTGTCCGCCCCTGGTTGGTACCTATGTTAAACTGTCCACTACTCTACTGTCCGCCCCTGGGTGGTACCCATGTTAAACTAGCCACTACTCTACTGTCGGTCCCTGGGTGGTAACCATGTTAGACTAGCCACTACTCTACTGTCGGTCCCTGGGTGGTAACCATGTTAAACTAGCCACTACTCTACTGTCGATCCCTGGGTGGTACCCATGTTAAACTATCCACTGCTCTACTGTCGATCCCTGGGTGGTACTCATGTTAAACTATTCACTACTCTACTGTCGGTCCCTGGGTGGTAACCATGTTAGACTAGCCACTACTCTACTGTCGATCCCTGGGTGGTACCCATGTTAGATTAGCCACTAATCTACTGTCGATCCCTGGGTGGTAACCATGTTAAACTAGCCACTACTCTACTGTCGATCCCTGGGTGGTACCCATGTTAAACTATTCACTGCTCTACTGTCGATCCCTGGGTGGTACCCTTGTTAAACTATCCACTACTCTACTGTCGATCCCTTGGTGGTACCCATGTTAAACTAGCCACTAGTCTACTGTCGATCCCTGGGTGGTACCCATGTTAAACTAGCCACTACTCTACTGTCGATCCCTGGACATATGGTACTAAACCCATTCTAATAGACCAACCGACACTCGGTAAGTGATGTAATTAGAATCACGCCGCCCACCTTTACTTCCTGGTGTCCATTTTAGACTGGGTCGACCAGCGATTCCAGGTCAACTTTTTGAAGATTAAAGGCTGACTCATCGCATATTTTGTATTGTCGTCACTAGGAAGAACGAAATACCACAATGTAATATACAAGTAAATGGGAATATTCTTCAACAAGTGAATCGGTACAATTATCTCGGAACAGTCATAACATCTGATGGGAGATGCCTTGAAGAGATTAGAACAAGAATCGCCATGGCGAAAGTAGCCTTTAGCAAGATGAAAAACATGCTAACCAATAAAAAGATGTCAATTGAAACGAGAAAAAGAGTGTTGAGGGGATACATAGAGCCTGTTCTTTTGTATGGATGTGAAACTTGGACAATGAGCAGTGAAGCTGAAAAACATCTGATGGCTGCAGAAAGAATACCATGGACAGACAGAAAAACAAATGACCAAGTACTACAGGAGACAAATGACAATCGTAAATTGATTAGAGAAATTAGACATAAACAATCAAAAAAGAACTGGATTGGAGAACTTAGTGACAACTGGCAAGATCGAAGGGAACAGACCAAGAGGAAGACCGAGAGGAAAATACCTGGATGACTTGGCCACATGGCATGGACGAGACAGGAACACTGAGCTGATCCACGACTCTGGTAATCAAGTGAAGTGGCGAGTCATGACCGCCCACGCTTTCCGGCATGGCACATGATTGATTAATTGAGTATGTCTACTTCAAGGCTGACTCATCTGTCTTATATGTTGCCATATACGCATTGCATATGTTGTCATACATAATATATCTACTTCAAGGCTGTCTCATCTTTTATGTTGTCATATATAGTATGTCTACTTTAAGGCTGACCCATCTTATATGTTGTTATATATAGTATGTCTACTTTAAGGCTGACCCATCTTATATGTTGTTATATATAGTATGTCTACTTCAAGGCTGACCCATCTTATATGTTGTTATATATAGTATGTCTACTTTAAGGCTGACCCATCTTATATCTTGTTATATATAGTATGTCTACTTAAGGCTGACCCATCTTATATGTTGTTATATATAGTATGTCTACTTCAAGGCTGACCCATCTTATATGTTGTTATATATAGTATGTCTACTTTAAGGCTGGTCTTATTTCTCACTATATATACCATGTTTGCTTCATAACGTGTCTTATATGACACAATATACAGAATATCTGTTTCATATATAGTATGTCTGTATTATGTCTTGTCTTATATCTCACCGTATAGAGTATGTCTGCATTATGTCTTGCCTTATATCTCACCATACAGAGTATGTCTGCATTATGTG
>OY992893.1:51828190-51883190 GCA_963921405.1 Cepaea hortensis | reverse complement strand
AGATGGTTTCTGCAGGGTAGCTTTTCATGAGATACTGTAAAAGTAGGCCCATGACATAAACTACAGCAGGGGTGTGAAGTGTTGGGTCTGTAGATATTCAAGGCTTCAGCGTAATCAGATGGGGTTGCCATTTCCCTTCCTCGCCGCCTTTCATTTTCTGACAATTGACGGAAATGTACGAAATTACCCGATACCTATTGTTTGAAGCTGGATCCACCCCAAGGTAGTCTTATCTCATCTCATCAGGTTCCGCCTTTAACATGCAGTATCGAGGTGAAGTATAAACAGCGGAAGAGTGCCCGTTTATGGGCTTCATGTATTGATATTCCCATGGACTCTGCTATTCCTACCGTCCATCGTTTACGTGGTCGGCCTCTCCCTCTGCTTCTATTTGGTCTGTACATCATTGCTTGTTGTGGTATACCCTTAGTTGGTAATCTATTTGCATGGTTAAACCATTTTACTTGCTGCCTTCTAATAATATCTAGCTCTGCTATAATCCCCACTTTAGGCCTGATTTCTTCATTTCTGATCTTATGTCTTCTTTATACATTGAATATTCTTTTCAGGAATCTCATTTCTGTTGTTGTGATTGTTTTTTTGTTTTTTTGTTTTTTTTCTTCTCTTTTTCTGTCATTATCCAGGTTTGGCATTGGTAGCATAGAGTTGGTAGGAAGATTGTGTTGTAAAGTGCTTTCTTAGTCACTATTGATACATGTTTGTTCTTCAGTATTGGTGTCCATTTGTCCAAGGGTCTACAATGTATGAGCTACGCCTGGCCCTGCAACCAGCAGGGTTAGGATCGGATAGCCTCTCCCAGGAGGGGTAAAAAGTGAAAATTAGTAGCCTGCCGATGACCCGCAGACTACACAAGTCAACCCCACTTCCACGTGGTGTAGACCGGGAAACCATGACCGCGAGGTCATTGACTAACGGGGCTATAGCTCGCCATGGGGGACGGATTCCCTATGGTTAGATTGTTGTCTTAAACCAGCGAGTGGCCTAGCAAGCCGGCAGGGGATCTTCATACTGCTCGTAGAAACACTAAGAAGTATAAACCCCAAGGCAGTAATGGTCGGGAAAAGAATTCCTCCACTGTTGAGGATTGAGCCTGGGCCACTCCTTAGCAGGCGAGCATACTAACCACAACACCACTGCGGCTGATAAGAATTGAGGATTGTCATTGCGGTTGCTACGCATCGTACAGTCCGTTGTGTTGATTTCATGACTTATAGGAAACCACCTCTGACCTTACCGAGGATTGAAACCCATGTCTCAAGATGCCTGGGATCAGTATTCTATGCCATGTACCATCCACCTCACACCACCCTCCAGCAACCGTTTCAAAACGGGGCGTTGGGAGAACGGTCAGGGGTGCCGTAGTTGGGCGAGGACGATTGTGTTCTTCTTTAGCTATAAAACACATTATATTTTCGCATTAATTCTAAGATTGTTCAAAGGGCGCTTTGTGTGTGTGTGTGTGTGTGTGTGTGTGCGCGCGCGCGCCTGCGCGCATGTGTGTGTGTGTGTGTTATGTATTTATCTTTGGGCACCCCCTCATATTTTTTAACTTTCAGTTGTTAGTTTAGTTAGTTAGTCAGTCAGTCAGTCAGTCAGTCAGTCAGTCAGTTAGTTAGTTAGTTAGTTAGTTAGTTATTTAGTTAGTTAGTTAGTAAGTTAGTTAGTTAGTTAGTAAGTTATTTAGTTAGTTAGTTAGTTAGTTAGTTAGTTAGTTAGTTAGTTAGTTAGTTAATGTTGGTTGGTTGGTTGGTTGGTTGGTTGGTTGGTTGGTTGGTTGGTTGGTTGGTTGGGTAGTTGCGGTTCCATCTTCACGGCAAAGGATCGCTCCATTATTATATCACACAAAATGTTCCTCACTGTCCCATGTGAAAAGTGGAACAGACGGGAGTCTCGACAAACCAACAGTCTACACAGATATGCCATGCATAATGCAGTTGTTTGTACAAATTTAAACATTACATTTTCAAAGCCGTACTGAAGCTCCAGTGCTCAATCAAAGATATCACGCTCCCCCTCCCCTTTTTCTCCTTCAACCCTGATTTATTGGGTTAGTTAGTTGCATATCCTTTACGGACGTATCAGTCAGTCAACCCCAGCATTTTTGGCTGTTCATGATTCCTGAGGGCGCCTGAATGCCAAACGATACGTCGCTGAAATTCTTCATCTTCACGTCCTTCCACTTCTGGCTACACGAGGGTCACTTTTTTTCAGCACGAAAACGCTCGACCTCATGTGGCACAACTCACCACCCAGTTCTTGGCTGACAACAACGTCCAGACCATTCCCTGGACAGTCATGTCATCAGACATGAACCCCATAGAACATTTATGGGATGAACTCGACAGACGACTCTGCCAGCGAGACGTGGCACCAGCCAATCTCAGACAGTTGTCTCTTGCACTGCGGGAAGAGTGGGCAGCCATCCCACAACAACAGATCCGACGGCTAAACGGATCCATGTCAAGGAGATGTCGTTCATTGATAGAGGCCGTATGAGGCCATTCACCTTACTGAAATGGAGACCTCAGTCGAAAAGATTAATAGCCCAAAACAAATTTAATGAACATCATTGTTAAAGTCGGAAAGTTTCTTTATACCAGGATTGAAACATTAATTTCGTAAAATAAAATGTTGGTACAAGTTTGCAATTTTTTCTAGACTTGGTGCACGGAAATATGGTTAGTGAGTGACATACGGCGTACTGGGACTCTCAGGGGAAAACAAACCACTGGACAACGTTTTAGGTTGAATGCAACTGTTGCCACACCAAGTTTGAGAATTAAGTGTGACTTTAACATAAGAAATATTCTTCAATTTCAGCGGTTGTCGTTAAGTACCATCCTCGCATTGAAAGTCGTCTGTAATGAGTTTCCAAATCCGTCTGACCTGAGTTTTCACAGCGCTCTTGTGTAAGTTCAGTCGTTAATGTCTACCCACATTACATCTCCGCAGCATGAGAAAATACAATTAGATATGTGTAGCTCCTAGGAAAAGATGAGACATTCTAAACATAGACAAAGTGTACATACCTTTCAACTGACTCTATAAAGGTGAACATAATTCACAACGTGAAAATCCCCCCCCCCCCCTTCCTCCCCCCCCCCCAAAAAAAAAAAAACAACAGACAATCCAAAAGATATATAATACTAAAATAAAAATAAGTATTCTCAAACACAAAACATGATGTTTGATTATATAAATCTTCATCAGGGACGGGACAACGCAAACAGATCTAAAGAAAAACATAAAATTGTAAAATAATATGAAAACACAACTCCTTCGTTGTCAAGAAGACACAACAGTTGAGTGCATTGCCGTTTTGAAATGTGTTTTTTTCTACAAAGGTCGAGTCCAATGCAGCTGTTAAAAGTGCCAAATAAGAAATGTGTGGCCAAAAGGTGTGCAATCGATCAGATATGAATATATAGAGGGGAGTCAGCAGGGTTGTACAGTTGCATCCACAACAGTATTGATTCCAGCCGGATGGATGCATCCCAGTGAGTTGATTAACTGGCTTTCAATTTTAAGCCTAAAGAAGTTGTTAGAGAAACATGACATGGCACACGTGATTACTGATCAGTAAGGATCGTCATCATTACACTTCAGACAGGTTCAAAGGTGATTCGATCTCCTCCCAAACATCTCGGCCAGCGTAGATCGACTGATCGTACCAGTTCTGTGTTGGTAAATCAAATTTCGTGTGCGCTTGACTAAATCTGTCGGTTCTCCCCTTCGCTCACATCTCCCTCACTCTGGGCAAGGAAGTCCGTCTATAGTCTCTTGTAGCATGGATCACGTCTGGCCTATCCATTGCTCTTCCCACCTCGATCATTGCCATGTTTGCCAACCGACGAATTAGTCGGTTGCCTTGAACATCTGAATGCCCCGATGCATAGATGAAAGTTAGCTTGACTAATTGTTATGTGCTCAACGTGCCGAGCCACTCTTGTCGTATGAGGCTTCTTGAGCATATTAATTTAATCGCTCAGTATGCATGCGTGTGAATACTTACTGCTGGGACTTTTCAGGGTACTGTTTACAACCATTGTTTCCATCGTAAGGCTGCTAGTTGTCCCGGCAATGGCACCAATTGCTTCCTTAACAGTTTTGCAACTTGAGCTTGTTGAGAATGCCCATGCACTTATCTTGCCCTGGACTACCGAGCCATCCGTAATCACCACTACACCGCCCCCTTCATGATTATGATGTTGTAAAGAATTTATAGTCGTCCACACTTAGGTAAGCACTACCTGGAGACAGAAAGAGACAGGATGGGACACACTAGACAATAGAAACATGTCAAAGCAGATCCAATTTGAAACGGCCGCTCCGAGTTATGCCTTAACCCCACTGAAAGACAACAATAATTCTAAACTGAACAGATGAACAAGTTTGACACTAAAGGACCTAATCGCTGACCAGTCATCTCAGAAAGCACCTGTGGCGTGTGACGTCACCCTGGGCGTCGTTGTGTTGGAGTCTGTTGACAATGAAATACCTAAAACCTAAAACCTGTAGAGAAAACTTGACTGGCCTAGACCCGGCCAGGTCATACGTGCTGTTGTTCTGAATCATAGCAGAACTAGTTTAGTTTTAGTTTAGTCGACGGATCAACATCACGGCATACGGGTGTTACCCATAAGTGCCCCGTTCTACTCCTAACTCAAGCCTGAGTCCGGAAATCTCAGCTCTGTGCACGAACTCCGTAGCACCGGCGAGGATCCTGAAATCCTTTGGGTAGATTTTTTACTCGAAATTTTGCCCGGACAGCGCAGTTAGGCTACTCTTTTTTCGATTCCCAACTACCAAGGGATATTTTTACATGCGTAACAATACACACGTGCGTCCGATCTCACAACCCAGAGACCAGGGGACATTTTGTTATTAGAAGTCCACGTGAAAAACTCCCGGCCCTCAACGGGGCTTGAACCCGGGACCTCCAGCACTCGAGACGGACATCATACCAGAACTATATAGTATATCTTATGGGTCTCTTTCAGGGCTTGGAGAGGAGAAGAAGAGCTCTGCAATATAGTTAGTTCCCTTGGAGATGGTACGTTAGTACCGGGTTGGGAGTCACGTCTCCCCTTGAAGATGGTACGTCAGTACCGGGTTGGGATTCACGTCTCCAACTTGGAGATGGTACGTTAGTACCGGGTTGGGAGTCACGTCTCCCCTTGAAGATGGTACGTTAGTACCGGGTTGGGAGTCACGTCTCCCCTTGGAGACGGTACGTTAGTACCGGGTTGGGAGTCACGTCTCCCCTTGGAGACGGTACGTTAGTACCGGGTTGGGAGTCACGTCTCCCCTTGGAAACGGTACGTTAGTACCGGGTTGGGAGTCACGTCTCCCCTTGGAGACGGTACGTTAGTACCGGGTTGGAAGTCACGTCTCCCCTTGAAGATGGTAAGTTAGTACCGGGTTGGGAGTCACGTCTCTCCATTGGAGATGGTACGTTAGTACCGGGTTGGGATTGATTGATTAATTGATTGATTTAGGAACGGACATCACATCATTCGGTGCATTCCCATAAGCGCTCCGTCCCCATCCTCAGCAGCCAGCGAAGAGTCCCAACACCAATAGTAAAAAAATGTTTGCATATCCTTTACATGACATCGCTGTCAACATCAGCATCTTTCAGCTGATTGTTGATTTCTTGGCAAGATTACGCTCAGTAGTTTGTCATTGCTTTCTGAGCGGCCGGCTCACATACGCCGTAAGTTACCGACGCGATTCGAACCACTGCTGATTCTCACCGTTGTCACGTTACTTACGAGAGTATACGAGATTACGGAGAAAAGTCGCTAACCTCTAGGCCAGGAAGCCGACAACACCACTAGTACCAGTAGCAATCTGATTATATGTCCGTCTCGTCTTTCCTCTGAGCGTCGAGCGTCGGCCAGATCCCCTCGTCACTCCTCGCTGTCTCATTCTTGTCAGACCATGGTGATCCATTTGCTCCTCCGAGGTGTACACGTGCTCCCACAAGGCCGCAACCATGTCTGCCTTGTCATGCATCAATACTCCACCAAGTTTTGCAGAGCGAGCCAATCTGTCCGCCTGTTCATTCTCCAGCACGCCGGCATGCCCCGGAGAAAATATTCAGGCGATGCTTGCCACCAGTGACCTCCGAAGCAAAGCAAGCCACTCTGCCCGAAGCTTGCCTGTCCTCACCTTCCTCAGCATGCTTTCTGAGCCAGTTACAATCATGATGTGTGTGTGTGTATAGCATTCTCCATCCAGTTGAAAGCTGCACTGACCGCCTCCACCTCCATTCTTAAGCTAGATGTTGTGATATCATATGCCAGGCTCTTCTGCACCAAACATCGACCATTAGCTTTTGCTAAGAATCCCCAGGCACTTCCCCTACCTCTTAACACCGACCCATCTGTGTTGTTGGGAGTCACATCTAAATTCCAGCCTCACTCCGATAGAAGCAAACCCGTGTCATCGCCTAGACGACCTGAGTCTTCACTCAGATGGACACAAGGGTTAAAATTCACGGGTCTTCCAGAGGAATTGCCATTAACAGACCAACCATCCACTGTGGTTGATGAAAATCACATCCAGCCATTGCTGAAGTGACGCAAGTAAAGAATTCCCCAAACAAATACATACTACAAAATGGAAGATTTGTTCGAGCCACATTTTTGCTGACCAAACAGCACTGTGGGAAAATAAGGTCAGCATTTCGTGGACCGCCATTGGTTTGCCAAACCTCTGGTACACATTATATGAGACCCCACTGTCAATACGCTACCGCTCACACATTCTACTATATCATCTTATATTGTGTAGCATTACGTTACTTTTACAGAAGCTTTTACAGAGATACAACAAGGACAAACATTACACTACGCTCATTTGTTGTCAGTTATTCTGTGCGGATGTGAATTTTGGACATTGAGTAATGAAATTATGAAAATATGCAGGATGTGGGGGTCTGGAATTAAAGAAGAATGATGACAATTTTGACAAATACGAAATCAAACGCTGAAGTGCTGGCAGCTCCGTGTGTTACTGGATCATTTATCAAAACCGTAAAGAAAAGGAAAATGTATGGTGCCTGTCAACAGAAGATATGGTATTGTGAAATTAGCCGCATGCGTGAAGTATTAGGCAATAAAAGCCAGGAAAGACATTCATAAACAAAGACAGAGGTGAATGTGACAGCTTAAACAATCTGGCAATAATGTGAGTTAACATTAGTTGTATGTCCTTTACGGTTCGTTGCTATTAGCCCCATCATTTATTGGCTGTGTGTGCGTTACTGTGCATTGTTGCGTTAAGTAATTTCCCATTAACCGATGTTGTGGCTTGGCGGCAGTGAACGCAATTCCCCGACATACAGAGCCGAATTTTCGAAATCAGCTACGGGATATTTGAAAAACAAACCGCTTTGCGTTGATTTCGTTTATATAAGGTGTCGGTCGTTCAGACAGAAATAGCAATCTAATGAAAATAACAAATGCCTAGGACGTCGTAAATATCCAAACACTGTGTTATTGCAACATACTGTAAAGGACACGCAACTAGCCTAGTTTACCATTGTTTTTATCCACATTTCATAATATGAGTACATCTATTTTATTAAAATATCCAGCTGAAGCGAGGTTTTGAGAGTCAGTATTTGCTCCATATCAGGACGATGAAGAAGATGGACCAAACACTTGTTATATAACAAGAAGATGGACCAAACACTTGTTATATAACAAGAAGATGAACCAAGCCATCCATCCATCATGTGCCATGCCGGTAAGCGTGGGCGGTCATGTTTTGCCATCTTACTCGATCACCAGAGTCGTGGATCAGCTCCATGTTTCTGACTCGACCATGCCACATGGCCAAGCCATCCAGGTATTTGCTTCTAGGTCTTCCCCTTGATCTGTTCCCTTCGATCTTACCAGTTGTCACTAAATTCTCTAATTCATTTCTTCTCATAACATGCCCAAAACATTTTGACTGTCAACGTCTAATGTCTCTAATCAGTTTACGATCTTCATTTGTTTCTTGAAGGACGTGTTCGTTGGTCTTTCTGTCTGTCCATGGTATTCTTTGCATTTTACTCAGAAACCACATTTCTACAGCCATCAGATGTTTTTCAGCTTGACTGCTCGTTGTCCAAGCTTCACATCCATATAAAAGTACAGGTTCTATGTAGCATCTCAACACTCTTTTTCTCGTTTCAGTTGACATCTTTTTATTGGTCAGTATGTTTTTCATCTTGCTAAAGGCTACTTTTGCCATGGCGATTCTTGTTCTAATCTCTTCAAGGCATCTCCCATCAGATGTTATTACTGTTCCGAGACAATTGTACCTATTCACTTGTTGAAGAATATTCCCATTTACTTGTATATTACATTGTGGTATTTCGTTCTTCCTTGTGACGATCATAATCTGTGTCTTTTTACAATTTAATTCTAACCCTAGTTTTTCATTGTGTGTAACAACCGCATCTACTAAATGTTGCAGGTCCTGTTCATTGTCTGCAATCAAGACTGTACCATCTGCATATCTAATGTTATTGATGCATCGTCCCCCAATGTTGATTCCTTCCATATCTTCAATATTCCTGAAAATACTTTCAATGTACAGGGAAAACAAATCTGGAGACATTACACATCCCTGTCTCACACCTCTTTTAATAGGCTGATATTTGCCTACTTCATGAACCCAGCATGTGTCGTATAACAAACAGATGAGCCAAGCATATGTCGGCATATGTCGTATAACAAGAAAATGAACCAAGACCCTTATCTCTAGGGTAGTGACATAGGACACCTAATCTTCTCGGATAAGGACGAAACGCAGGAGATCCTGTGAGCAAGTTGTGCACGTAAAAATCCTACTTGGGATCACACAACTGCAAAAACAGTAGGCTGTAAAGCCGATGTCCTGGTAAACTTCTTAGTAAATAGAACCTAGAGAAAGCGAAAGCTATACAAATGAATGCCGAAATGGGGCACGCTAATCTTAGAGGCGCATAACCATGTGTGACGTATTCTTCTCGAAAGAGGAACGAAGACGAATAAGTATAATAAAGACATAGCATCCGTGTGCTGGGTCTAATGCATGCCGAGAGAAGCTTTGTTTGGTCGTTGTCATTGTGTGGACCATTTCACAAGGAGGAATAAGCCAATGGTTAACAACTGAAGACACTGCGAAAAATTCCATTAATGACAATACAGATACCATATTTCTATGTCCTTTCCTGCGGAGACTGCTTCACGAAGAAGCATAAGCCAATGGTTAACCACTGAAGACACTGCGAGAAATTCAATTAATGACAATACAAAAACCATTTTTCTGTCTTTTCCTGTGTGGACTACTTCACAAAGAATCATAAGCCAATGGTAAACTGAAGACACTGCGTGTAATTCCATGATATTAATGGCAATACAAATACCATTTTTTCCATGTCTTTTCCTTAAAATATTGTTTTCCCGTTGAACTGGTACGTTTATATTAGCAGTTCCGTGCTCCTGTGCGCAGCTGGTATTTTCATATTAGTTTTTGGAGCTTAATGGTGAAATTGCAAGAACACGGCTGGGCGTTCCGGGTGACACCAGGTTTAATTACGAGTCTTTTACAAATTGATTACTTTTTATTTTCCTCATTGAAGATATTTCTAGAAATGTCTGTATATTTATATCTGCATTTCAATTATGATTACTTTAAGTGACATGTCAGTAGAGTATATTGTAACACATATTTTTATCAAACAAACGGCGCGTGCGAGTTTATTTTATCAATATTACACTGTTGCATTTATAACACCATGCATAATTCTAGTAACCAGTTGAAAGACACATTTGTGGTAGGCAGTTTGAAGTCACGTTTCTATTAACCAGTTTAAAGACGCATTTAATAGTAACCACTTTACTTTAAAAACACTTTTCTAGTAACTAGTTTAAAGACACATTTCAAATAACCAGTTTAAAGACACTTTCCTAGGAATCAGTTTAAAGACACTTTTCTAGAAATCATTATAACGGCAAAAACAAACATGTGTTCAAACATAGGTCAGTTAACCAAGCATTCAGTTTAAAGACACGTATAAAATAACCAGTTTAAAAGCACATTTCTAGGAATCAGTTTAACCGAAAATACAAAAAAAAATGTGTTCAGACATAGTTCAGCATTCAGTTGAAAGACACAACAAGAAATTCCATGCTACTTTTTGTTGCGTCTGGTATGCTCTGAGATCATTAATGGCAATACAAATACCATTTTTTTTCCTGTCTTTTCCTAAACAAATTGTTTTCCCCGTTCAGCTGTTACGTGTATATTAGCAGTTCTATGCTCCTGTGCACGGCTGGTATTTGCATCAGCTTTTCGGGGCTCAATGGTGAAATTGCAAGAACACGGCTGGGCGTTCCGGATGACACCATCTCGTTATTTTAATTACGCGTCTTACCTTGTCTGCATCTAGAAAATCGTTTTTCAATTGATTACTTTTTATTTTTCACCTCCAAAGATATTTCTGGAAGTTTCCATGTATTTATACCTGCATTTCAACTGTAATTAAGTTAAGTAACGTGTCATTAAGGCATATTCTTTCTGCAATGTTAGGCACATTTGTTCATAAACAAACGGTACACGGAATTGATATGATGAATATTATAATGTTGCCTTTCTCTCCTGTTGCCTCACTGTGAACTCAAGCGTAGTCCGTACACGTGCTACTAATTATAGTGCACTGGGTTGAGTTTTCCGTCTGAATTAGCTTTCCCTATTACCAGTGTTTTCGCCATCAGGCGAACCCACTCCGACTTCTGAGGTACTTGTAATTTACGCCCCCAAATCAAAGACAAGAAGTCAACATTTCAATCCAAGTGACCGGCATATTGGTTTAACTCGCTATTTCGGCATCAGCACACCGGATGTTTAAGAATGAGCGTTCTTAACCATTCGGCCATGCTAACCCCTATTTACATTTATAATACCTTGCATGTTTCCATCGACCAGTTTAAAGACAGTTTCTAGTAAGCATTTTCAAGACACGTTTCTAGTTATTTAAATTCAAAGCCACAAACAATAAATTGTAATTCCTGGCATATTTCATTGCATCCCCGCGGTAATCGCATATTTAAACCGAAGTCTTTCTGTCTGCACAAAATTAGTTGCAACTGTCTCTTGGCTAATTTCTTGGTATATTTGAGCAAGCGTTTATTGTTCGTCGAATATAATATATGAAACGCCCTTTAACTTTATGACCGCAAATAAGCAGCTGTTGAGAAATGGCCGAGCATGGAGTTGTATAACCTGTAGATACAGCACAGGGATTCCTGAAGACTGATTAACTCGGTTTTCCAACCATGTTCGATTACTCGATTTTCTAACTGTTGTTCCAATCTACTAATATCAAATGCTTGACATTAATTATGGAATTGACCAATACAGTTTGATTTGGTGTACGAAGACAATAGTTCTTTCCCATGGAGTATGTACCTATGTTGTCTTATATCAAATCATTGGTTAGGCAGCTGTGTGGATAATAAATATGTTTTAAGTATTTAAATCAGAATATAATTCATTTGTTTTGCTTAATAGCATATATACTCTGCAGTATTCACCCAACGAGATGCAGCGAAGTATGGCAATAAAACGAGCAGCCTATTGATTTTGGCTACTGTGCTTAAATTAAATTAAAGGAATACATTGTCTTGAATTTCTTAAACGTCGTTAGTAGCCAATTTAAAGACTGTATCTATACAGAAGATCAAAGGTTTGGCCATCTTGTTAGAATTTAACACCATCAACTACCGGCAAAGGCCCTACATCAAAGAAGAGAGCAAGGGGAAGCCCAAGACATAATGGATTGACGACATCAAAGACATTGTACAGTCACATGCAATGACGCCATCCAGTAACACCTATCTGGCTCTATAAAGCCAACTATTATCCCCTCGAAGCTTGACGGCAAAATTGGAAGATGATGGGTGGCGGGAGAAGTGCCTCTTTCCCTTCGCTAGCCTACGGGACACCCTTGGGCAAGTCGGAGTACCAGTGTAATCTCCCAGTCTGAGTCATGTTAAGCCATGGGTGCATGCAATGGATGGAATTGAAGAGCAGCAGACAGATAGTTCTTAGTTATGGTCTCCAGTTTTACGATTACAGTCAGAGAATCTCTTTTTGGAGGCAAAAGCTACGGGCATCGACCAGTGTGGTCACTGCAATGAAGGAAAGTAATAGCAGACTACCTTCTTTACAGATGCTTAGAAAATTATGTTTTGTCAAATGATTGTCAAGATATAAACACAGAGCTGATCTGCAAGTCTAGTGATCACGTGATATGGTGAAACATGACTACCGATGTTTAACGGCATGGCACATGACGATGATTTATACCCCAGTTTAATGACACGTTTCAAGTGACTAGTTTAACAACACGTTTCGAGTAACTAATTTAACGACACTATTCTAGTAGACAGTTTAACGACACTCTCTAGTAGCCAGTTTAACGACACTATTCTAGTAGACAGATTAACGGCACTTTTATAGTAGACAGATTAACGACACTATTCTAGTAGACAGATTAACGACACTTTTATAGTAGACAGATTAACGACACTTTTATAGTAGACAGTTTAACGACACTATTCTAGTAGACAGTTTAAAGACACTTTTCTAGTAGACAGTTTAAAGATACTTTTCTAGTAGACAGTTTAAAGACACTTTTCTAGTAGACAGTTTAAAGACACTTTTCTAGTAGACAGTTTAAAGACACTTTTCTAGTAGACAGTTTAAAGACACTTTTCTAGCAGAAAATTTAATGACACTTTTCTAGTAGACATTTTACGACACTTTTCTAAAAGACAGTTTAACGACACTTTCCTAGTAGACAGCTTAACAATACTTTTCTAGTTGACAGATTAACGACACTTTTATATTAGAGAAATTAACGACACTTTTCTAGTAGACAATTTAACGACACTATTCTAGTAGACAGTTTAACGACACTCTCTAGTAGCCAGTTTAACGACACTATTCTAGTAGACATATTAACGACACTATCTAGTAGCCAGTTTAACGACACTATTCTAATAGACAGTTTAACGACACTATTCTAGTAGACATTTTAACGACACTATTCTAGTAGACATTTTAACGACACTATTCTAGTAGACATTTTAACGACACTACTCTAGTAGACATTTTAACGACACTATCTAGTTGCCAGTTCAACAACACGTATATAGTAGTCAGTTTGAAGACACGTTACTAGTAACCAGTTTGAAGACATATATCTAGTAAGCAATTCAGCGACACGTTTCTTTCGGTCAGTTTAAGAGCAATTATAATAAGTTTTTAAACATAGTTCAGTTAACCGAGAATTCAGCAGAATAGATGGCTCAATCTGCACCTAAACAAAACAGTTCCACCACTCGTCCAGACACAAGGAAACTGCTGTCAAAAGTGGAGGTCACAATCACCCATGTGAAAGTGGAAGTTACGGAGACTCCAACACATTATCATCCCAGGAATACATTTTTGAGCAGGTTCCAGATCTCGAATTCAGACATGTTATAAAAGTCTTTGGCTTGAATTATGTGGCTCGACACTCTAACAGTTAATAAGGGATCTGCTGTAGCATAATGATTACTACACTTACTTTTCAGCTAAGTAGCATAAGTTTTAATAAAGACAATTTTAAGATACAAGTATTATGTACATTATATTTAGCAGCAAACAAATGTAACTTTTTACCTCAATTTATCATACTTACACCATATAGCTGATCCAGTACAGGACATCGTTGTCATCAAGTTATCATACCTACACCATATAGTATATCCAGTTCAGCACATCACTGTCATCAAGTTATCATAACTGCACTATGTAGCTGATCCAGTACAAGACATCGCTGTCATCAAGTTATCTTACCTACACCATATAGCTGATCCAGTACAGGACATCGTTGTCATCAAGTTATCATATCTACACCATATAGCAGATCCAGTACAGGACATCGTTGACATCAAGTTCCGTGGCAAGATTCTAGATCCCAGGCTAGTTCTCATGCCTCGTGAATTGCGTGCATAAGGCGTCTGCAATGCCCTCTGACCTTACTCGTGCTGGTCGAATAATGACTACCCTTCTAGTAATCATGTCTTCCACCACTCTTCATTCAAATCACTGTGACGTTTCATGCAGCAACGTATTGCGGTTTCCAAGACATGAAGTTATTTAGGAGCAAGTATTTTTTTTTAATGTACACATCTTATAGACTGTCATATTTTTTCTTCTTAGATCATTATATTCTGTGAACTTTTGTGCACACTGAAGTTCTTTAGCCGCTATGTTCTTATTTAGTGATTGCGAAATAGTACAGGCGAACATCCGTATGTCGCTGTAGGGAAAATGCCAGTTCTCAACAAGGTTACTTTAATTTGTTTGCTGGTGCTGTGTCACATGTTCTTACCACTGTTTAATCTCTGCATTGGTATGGCCAACTCACGTCTGACTTCATTCGAGCAGACCCCATGATTGTTTTTGATGTATTTTAAGATATTCACCGTTTGTGACATCTTGATTGTCTTCGTTGTTGACTGCGATGTTTGGTTGACATAGGTACTTTAGTAACATTTTCTAAATTACTTTTTAATTATATAACCTGCATAGTTGGATACCTCTTGAATCAATCAATCAATCAATCAATCTTGAAAAAACAAATCCAACGATACCTTATTCAAGTCTGTACGTCAGTTGTAAGCTGAGATATTAATTTTTGTATGTCAGTTTATATTTAACATTGGCATATTGGTAACCCACTCTGGAAAGAGTGACCACAAAACTCGACAAAACACGTAAGCTAAGGGCAGATAACTGCTCTTTTTTTTTTTTTTTTTTGCTCTAAGGGGGATAACTCAGGTTTTTATTTTGAACGCAAAATTCAAATAAAAACCTCAAACTCCCTCTTCCTCCAGCCTCTTCCTCCACTCCTAAATACTAGAATGGGTGGTGAATGCAAACGTGCATCACTATAATCTCGTCGCTCTGAATAATCCATAAGAATTTTAAATGATCATCGCTGTATTATGACACGGAAAACTGCTATATTCCCGCCATTGAAATTTAACATGACGCATCTTAGCATACGATCTTAATAATTTCTGTTTGGGATGACCCCGCCGACTAAAATATTTGAAAATTTTACAGTACGCGTAAGAAAGGATGCTCAATTTAATTATGTATACTAAATCAAGCGGCAACGTCTATATAACGAGTACTATATATATCCTTAGTACCGGGGAACAATAACAAGAAAACTTAAATCGCCGTTTGAAACATCGCCGGCGACGTTCGGTAACTGAAAATGTAGTACCTAGGTTGACATGAGGTTTTATCCGTTGACATGAAGTTTTATCCGTTGACATTATTTTCAGTTGATTGCGATGTTTGGTTGACATGAAGTTTTATCCGTTGACATGAAGTTTTATCCGTTGACACTATTTTCTTCGTTGTTGACTGCGATGTTTGGTTGACATGACATTTTATCCGTTGACATTATTTTCTTCGTTGTTGACTGCGATGTTTGGTTGACATGACATTGTATCCGTTGACATTATTTTCTTCGTTGTTGACTGTGATTTTTTTTTATGTTGCATATCCCTTTCAGGACGTTGCAGTCAACACCAGCATATCTCAGCTGCTGTTGATTTACTAGGCAATATTACGCTCAGTAGTTTGCCATTGCTTTCTGAGCGACCGGCAGACATACCCTTAAGTTACCGACGCGGCGAGAACCGCTACCAATTCTCGCACACATCACGTCACTCACAAGAGTATATGGGAATACGGAGAAAGACGCCAATCCCTAGGCCAGGGAGACCGGCCTGTGATGTTTGGCTGACATTCAATTGTATCCGTTGACATGAAGTTTTATCCGTTAACATTATTTCCTTCGTTGTTGACTGTGATGTTTGCTTGACATGAAGTTTTATCCGTTGATATGAAATTTTATCCGTTGACATGAACTTTTATCCGTTGACATGAACTTTTATCCGTTGACATGAACGTTGATACGTTAACACTATTTTCAGTTGAGAAAAATATTTTTTCCTCACTTTTCGTTTGCCCGGTTTGAACCCAAACGTAGTTCACATACTTGCTACTGCTACAACTAGTTGCTACTACTAAGGGGTGTACTGGTCTAATTTTTACAGGAGAATTCACTTTCCCTGTTGCCAGTGTTCCCCGTTATCAGGCTAACATACAGAACACATTGAGGTACTGGTAATTTATATAACCGAGGCAAGGTAGGAAGACAGGCAGACATGCAGGCAGACAGGCAGCTAGATGGATGGATGGATGGATAGATGGAACGAACGAACGAACGAACGAACAAACGAACTTTTCAAAGGGTAACAAATTGGGCACGCAGGGCCGTCTTACATTTGGTCCTTTCAATCACTCATTTTTCATTCATCAAATGTGCGTGTTACATTTAGATAGGGGGAAAAAACATTGTCAAATGGATGTTGTAAGAATAAACAATGCATATTACGCATGGTACATTCACATGGGGAAAATAAAACATTTTCAAATGAAAGTTGTGAACATAAACAGTGCATATTGCAATATTGTGAGACACATTCCCCATCCACCCTCACATCCCGCAGCCACCCACACATCCCGCAGCCACCCACACACCCCCCACCCACCACATCTCCCCCACCCACCCACACATACCTCCACGCACTCACACAGACCCAGGCAAACATACATGCCGCCACCCACCCACTGAACCCCCACCCACACACATTTCCCCACCCACACACACATCACCCACCCATCCCGTAACCGACACGCACACCCCCACCCACATATTCTCCACCACCCACCCACACACCCGCAACCACCCAGCATAACACACATCACACAACCACACACACATACCCCCGCCAATCCACACATCCCGCAGATGGATGGATGGATGGATGGATGGATGGATGGATGGGTGGGCGGGCGGGCGGGCGAGCGGGCGAGTGGACGGACGGACGGACGGAAGGACAGACAGACAAATAGATAGACAGATATATAGACAGACAGACAAATAGGCAGGCATTTAGGCAGACAGAAAAAAAGTATTGTTTCTAGCAGAGGCTCATATTGTTTCTAACAGAGGCCCACATTCTTTTATCACTACACAGATTCAGAGAGCTGCGTGTCTGTGGGGCTTTCTCCGCTAGCGCTTACATTACCGATGCGCTGACAGCGGAGTAATGCATTCATTTCTTACTCTGGCCATTGAACTTCAGCGTTACCTTCTCTTTCAGAAAGCAAATTCAAACTACTGAACGTAAAATTAGAAAATCAAATTGGGGTTGGGGTTGATTGCAAAGTACTGCAAAGGACATGGAACATTTGTATTGAGATAGACTGAAATTTTAAAATACAGTGGATTGAAAACACAACCTGCCGTAAGTTAGTCAAATACCTGTTACAAGCAGACAGTAATCTGCAGATTAAACGAAATGATGATTTAAACAAACAACTCAACTAAATTTATTCTAGCTAAAAACGGCAATCATGTGTTTTTATTTTATATTTTATATGGTTTGCCATTTAGCTGCCAATGCGTGACATTGGCAATTCTATAATTAGACCGAAATACTACACGTTAGCAGAGTTATCAGATTAACCGTTCGTCTGTTTATTTTTATATTGCTATAGCGTGGGTGTAACATGACTTAATACAGACAAGGCATGCAAACACATGTTACAATTTGTAAGGCTTTCTTTCACAGGTCGACAGCATCACTATCTTCACGGAGTTAGTGTTTGCTCTGATGGCGCTTCAAAATAGGGGGCAGAATAAGGTTGAACTTTTCAAGATAAATCTAACTAATAATATCAAGACCCATAAGGCTTGATAACCACGTAAGGGACTTCCTGTCCAAGATGGCGGATAGACTGTTGAGCCGTTTGTGCCTCTGTAGTGTTTCTGCTACTGGCTACGGTTTGCTTACGCATTATCCAATCGACACTCGTGGTCAAGATCACGCCAGCTGTCTACACTTCCCAATATGTGTTCCGGTTTCCAGTTTTGGTTGGGTCAACTTGGCAGCCCTGGTCATTGGAAACAAATGTCCTTGTCCAGAATGAGATTTTTCCTTCTGCGTTCATCCAGAGAGTTTTTTTCGGACGTGATTGCGTTGTGCCAGCTTACAGCAGAGCTGCGTTCTTGCGCTGTTAGGCCGACACATCCGACTTCTGCGGGCATTTGTTGATCGGGTTAACCTTCCCAGGGGGAATGGTATTTGACAACACCCTCCAAGGCCGGTAGGTAAGCATGCCCGCCACCACTCTACCGTGCTTACCTCTACAGCACCGTATGTGAGATTAAATATTGACACTATGTTTTTAGGTCTGCATTGATGTACTAGGCAAGATTATCCACTGTCCAACACAAGAACGGAACAATCAAATTAAGCTGAGACTTCCGGGAAGGTTAACCCGGTCAACAAGTGCACGAAGAAGTCGAATGTGTCGGCTGAAAGGCGTAAATATGGCTGCTCTGTTGTAAACAGACACAACAAAGAAGAAGAAAATGAGACTCCTTCTGCTGACCTGTATCTCCTATTGCACCATAAGCCATCAACCAACTCGCACCAAGTTGCCCTTTTACTACCTCCTGTGCCCTCCACGTGTTCATCATTAACATGTCACATGCCGATCAGGAAGGGTGGGGGTCAAATTTCGCCATCGTACACCATAAATGACGAAAAGTGATTGTTTTGGCATCTGTAAAGAGGTATTTTGCCGTTGCTTTCCTTCTTAGCAGTGACCATATTGGTCGATGACCGTAGCCACTATCTCCAAACACAGACTCTCTGCCTACATTCGTGAAATTGGAGACCAAACCTGCAACTATATGTCGGCTGCTGGTCTACTTCATACACCACCTGCACTCACGGCTTCAAGTATTCCTGATCCAGGGGGAGGGTGGGGGGGGGGGGGGGGGGGAGATGGGTACTCCACCTTTTCCAGATTTGTCCCGTAGGCTAGCGGAGGGAAGTAGGAACCTTATTTCTCCTGCGGTAGGGGCTATCCCTATCCTACCACCCTACCCACATGTTCAGTTAATTTTATAATACTTCATTTCTTCTAGCACTTCTACTGTGTTGCTCATTAAATTCATAGTTCTAACACTTCAGTTGCCACTTCTAGATGTGTACCAAGGTTAAAGGAATGCAGCTGTCTGTCCAGACTCCTTGCTGATGTTTCCGCCTCGCGTTAGACTCCCTCTAGAAGATCCTCCTATCATGTTGGTTGACTGGGTTATTTTTTCCGGTCTCTTGAAATTTGTTTATGGTTGGCTGGTTTTGTAACTAGAATTTTCTACGGGATTAGGTATCCAGTCCCACCCCAACCATCCCATGTCATCTTTTAGGATATAAATGGTAGATTACAGGTTGAATGATCTTTGCTTCTACAGGAGCTCATATAATACACCAAAGATTAAATAAATACGTGAGTGTATTATTTCCCGTTTTATTAATCTATCTATCTGTATATCTGTGTCTATCTATCTGTCTATCTGTCTGTCTGTCTGTCTGTCTGTCTCTCTCTCTCTCTCTCTCTCTCTCTCTCTCTCTCTCTCTCTTCCTCTCTCCCTTGCTCTCTATTTCTTCCTTATTCTCACACACGTCTGTTCCCCCTCCCCATATGAACCGTTTTCAACACTTTGAAATGACAAATATGCCAGAAGGCAACAGCAAGAATAACAAAACTGTAAACTTCCAGAAATGTTCTCGTCATGAGCGAAACAAGCACAAATCTATAGGGCAGTTTACCGTCTACCAATCAATACATCCGCCAGGTATTTCCAGCTGTCTTCAATGTCACACCAAAACACGGAGCTTGTCAATGGAGAACATAATGAAGACACCAGAGAGAAAATCTTGGGCAACTTAACAGTTAATGACACGGTTTATTGATGGAAGTGTGTTGTTTTTTTCGCAGTGAGTTCACAATATATGCGTGAAGGCCACGAGGAAGTATTCTGGACAACTCATCTACGAGTAGGCTGTCAGGGAATAGGAGACGTTTACTCTTACTTAGTGCCAAAGGTCTTTCCATTGTATTATTGCTTTGTTTGCATAAGATTTAAATTAAATATTTACTAAATATGGTTAGTATTGGAGTTTATCGATTAGGAATAGTGAACGCAGTTCACTTCGGTCTCGAAGTCGGTGGAAAGCGATTTTGGGAACACGTTTTTTTGCGTTGATTTTCGCCGTGGTATCGATGTCGGCCATTCAAAAAGCAATGGTTAAAGTACTGCACGTGAAATTGTCTAGAAAATGACAAAGCGGCCAATAAATAATGACACAGATTGCAACGTTCTGCAAAGGACATTAAGGTTAGTTGCATATTTTTACAGGACGTTTGCAGTTAACACCGGCATTTTTTGCTGTTGTTAATAATGTCTTGGCAAGTTTGCGTTCAGTAGTTTGCCATTGCTTTCTGAATGACCGCAACGCAGTCTGCTGCTAAATCGAGCGGAGCTGTGTTTCGAACACGGGTATACGGGATTACGAACCAAGTCCGTAATTCCTTCGCCAAGGAATGCAGTTAGCTTAAATGGTTAGTACATAGAGTGGCAAAAGCGCGGTGGTCGCTTGCCTGTCTGCTGGACATGTGTTGGAAGCATCATCGAAGTCGGAAGTTTTCTCACTGACCTGGGTGTTCCAGGTCGACCCAGTGCAAGAAAAGGTTACAGAAAATGTTCGTGGTAGTTATGGCAGGGAGAGGTGGGGTTATATTGACCACATTACCATTAAAAATAATGGAGTTAACGAGGAGTAGGGGTTATATTGACGACATTACGAATAGAGCGCCAATAACTTTTAAAGTATGGAGTTAACGAGTGGTGGGGTTATATTGACGACATTACAAATAGAGCGCCAATATTTTTTTTTTTAATATGGAGTTAACGAGGAGAGGAGCGGCTGGCCGAGTGGTTAGCACGCCGAACCTTCCTTCGGGAGACCAGGCTTCGATCCCTCGGTAAGGTGTGGGATTTTTTTCTGTCGGGGGCAAAAAGAAAATCCTAACCTGCACATTTCACGGCGACTGCACTAGCCAGGCGGCCTTAATTCATCAGGCTCAAAGACCCCTCTGCCATACACCGCAAGGTATTATACTGGCAGTAAATGACAGTTTTTAAATGACAGACAGGGTAGTTGGGTTATATTGACGACATTACAAATAAATAGAGTGCCATTTTTTTTTTGTTCGCATATCCTTTACATGACATCGCTGTCAACATCAGCACCTTTCAGCTGATTGTTGATTTCTTGGCAAGATTACGCTCAGTAGTTTGCCATTGCTTTCTGAGCGACCGGCTCACATACCCCGTAAGTTACCTACGCGGGGAGAACCGCTACCGATTCTAGCGCACGTCACGTTACTCACGAGACTATACGGGATTACGGAGAAGGTCGTGTAACCCCTAGACTAGGAAGACCCTTAGAGTGCCAATAACTTTTAAAATATAGAGTTAACGAGGGCTGGGATTATATTGACGACATTACAAATAGAGTGTCGATAACTTTAAAATTATGGAATCAACACCGTATACCCTATACGCTTTATGCTGTGAAAAAGGGATCCTGGTTTACCTATGGGCCGTGCTGTTGTGGAACTACATGACTTAACATGGTTCCACAATATGGAAATGAAACGAGCGAGCAGACGAGATGATACGTTGTCATTGATAAGTGTTAATATATTTTTGATAATATTATTATCTTATGCCCTGGTAACTGGCGTAGACGATCATATCTCTCCCCAGATCAAGATCTTTGGTGTTCTGCATCAGCTCTGTTGATGATATTCCATACCATCGACTAAGTCCGTCCAGCATCATTTATGTCCGTCTCCCCATGACTTTTCTTCCACCGAACTTTCCAATAGTCGCTATGTTTTTCAGTGCCTCTCTTCTCATTACACGACCAAAGAAAACTGTTTGCCTATTTCCAATAGCTGTATGTAATATTCTACTTTCATTAGCATCTTCCAGACAATCGTTACTAGTTACTTTGGCAGTCTAAGGTATTCACACGTGTGCCTCAGGAACCACATCTCCGTTACCTCCAAGCTATTCATTCACGTTGCATGGTTCATTGCTTTACAGCAAAACAGGTTC
This sequence comes from Cepaea hortensis, assembly GCA_963921405.1. Taxonomy (NCBI): domain Eukaryota; kingdom Metazoa; phylum Mollusca; class Gastropoda; order Stylommatophora; family Helicidae; genus Cepaea; species Cepaea hortensis. Next base: position 51,861,010 of record OY992893.1, on the reverse strand, counting down.
TATGTAGCATTTCAATGCTCTTTCTTAAAGTCTATGATAATGACTTACTGCATAAGATAATTTTCATTTTCTAAAATGCAGCTCTTGGATGACAAATTCTGCTTTCTTCTTCTTCTTCTTCGTTCATCCGGAGTTTTTTTTCGGATGTGATTGCGTTGTGCCTGTTTACAGCAGAGCTGCGTTCTTGCGCCGTTAGGCCGACACATCCGACTTCTGCGGGCATTTGTTGACCGGGTTAACCTTCCCGGGGGTTTCTTAGGACGTTTGACTCTCACTGTTGTGGTGTTATCCCCCATCCCAACTGGTCCATATAGAACAGCCAAAGATCCTGGTCAGCCCTCAAGGGAAGGCAGGGGCAGACCATGGGCATTCCCCGCCATCCAAGGAGGCTTCCATAATTGTAGAGCCAACACACAGCGCTCTGGTACTGGGCTCACCCAAGGAATCGTCACGTCCTGCACATGGCTGCTTAGCCTCACTTCCGTATATTGGGCCTTCCGTTCACCATAGGCTGTTCTTCCGGAAACCAGAAGTATGCAGTCTGCAGATGACATCCACACAGTGAGCTTTCGATTCGGACTTTCCATGTAATGGATTTGCTATCCAAGCAATATTCCATTTCGTGCCACTAGGACACTTTTCCACCTTTTATGAAGCCCACACAATGGGCTTTTGATTCGGACTTTCCACGTAATGGATTTGCTATCCAAGCAATATTCCATTTCGTGCCACTAGAACACTTTTCCACCTTTTATGAAGCCCACACAGCGAGCTTTCGATTTGGACTTTCCACATAATGGATTTGCTATCCAAGCAATATTCCATTTCATGCCTCTGGGTCTTCATGCACCTTTAAATGTCAACCTGTATGTAGTTAAAGTAAGCTGCGGTCAACTTGAGCTTGTTGATATCTCCATAGAGCTTGTCCTCAAATGAAGCAGGTGTGGGCCAAAATATCTTTCTCTGTTCTGCATACGTTGGGCAATCCTGCAGCAAATGTTTTGCTGTCATTTTTCCAGTTCTACAATTACATTCATCGGTATCTCCTATCTTTAGTTTATTGAACAAGTGGTATTTCAGCCTGTTATGTCCTGTGCGGAGTCTGAAGATTGCTACTTGTTCTCTTCGGTCGAGTTTGTAATATGCATCATCCTTCTGATGGCCTGGATGCTCAGATTCCCATTTGGTTCTATAAGTGCTTTTTATCAACCTCTTTGCCTCATTATAGGTTATGTCTATGTCAGGCTGTGGTAGTCGTCCGCCCTCTTTTGCCAGTCTGTCAGCCTCTTCGTTTCCAGGTATACTGCAATGTGATGGGATCCACTGTATTACAACTTTTTTGGATTTCTGGCATAGACCATGGAGTGCTGCTCTTAGGTCAGTTAGTTCTGTGCTGTTATTGCTCTTGAGTATTGAGACAGCTGACTTTGCATCTGTGAAGATAGCTATTTGCTTCTCTTTATTTTCCTCCATCAGGAGCATTTCTGCTGCAGTTTTCAAAGCCTCTACCTCCGCTTTTAAGTTACTTGAAAATTTTCCAGTTGCCATTGAATGTGTTTTTTTCACTCCATTTTTTAAATTTAGGAGAATTCCTCCTCCTCCATTCTCTATTGAATTTTTGGCTGATCCATCTGTATATGCATGGGTCCAATTCCTGCTTGGGTAATGTTCTTTTATGTAGTTTAGGGTTATTTCTCTTCTTTCAGTTTCATGCTGAGTGTTCTTTTTCTCAATACCAGGAATGTTTTCTATCATCTCAGGCAGTTGCTGCTGTCTCCAAGCTGGGAACTTGTGTGCATTGTGTATGGGCTTGACTGTTGATATGTTAAGTATAGGATCTGCCCTAATCCTTCGTTTTGCAGTTTCTACAAAGTTGCTACGCTTCAGTCTTCCCTTTCTAAAACCATTAAATCTGTTGTACATAGGGTGGTCTGTCAATCTCCTAAATTTTTCTGCTTGTTGCTGGGCTCTGCTATCTCTTCTATCCTGCATTGGTTGTAAACAAGTGATCTTTTCTAGTTCATTAATAGGCGTTGTCTTCAGGCTTCCAGTTATGATTCGCATTCCTTGGTTTTGGACTCTACTTATTTTGTTAAAGTTTGACTTAGCTGCTGTTGCCCAAGCTGCAATGCCATATTCCAGTACTGGCCTCACCCGTCCAGTATATAACTTCTTGAGAACTTTCTCATCTGCTCCCCACGTTGTACCAGCAAGCTTTTTCATGATTGCCATTCTCTGCCTTGCTCTTGTTCGATTTTTCTCAACCTGTGTCTTCCATGTCAGGCGACGATCAAAGGTGACTCCTAGATAGTTTGGATTTTCTTCATGGCGCAATATTTTTCCATTCAAAACCAGCTTAGGTTGCTGAGTTTTATTTGAGAGGGAGAACACTGTGCATGTTGTTTTCTCCTCACTTATCTTCACTAGCCATGATTTTGACCAGTCCTCTAGCGCTAATAAGGCTTGCTGTATTCTGCTGTTAGCTGTACTAATATATTCTTCAGATGTCCATATGGCTAGGTCATCTGCAAAGGAGGATGTGTGTACTCTGGCTGGAAAATTTTCTGTGATGTCATTTATATATGCTAGGAATAATGTTGGTGAAAGAACTCCTCCTTGGGGGACACCTTGCTCCAGCAGCATCATTTTGCTTGTTTGTCCTTGTACTTTTGTCCTGGCAGTTCTGTTCTCAAGGTAGTGGCTGATCCATTTATACATTTTTCCACAAACATGCATGTTTTGCAGTTTTACTTTCAGTCCTTCCTTCCATACTTTATCAAATGCTTTTTCTAAATCTATCCAGACTGCTAGTGTGTGCTTTTTCTCTTGGAAGGCATCCTCTATTTCCTGAGCTATATAGGTTATTTGATCTTCAGTGGATCTGTATTTTCTGAATCCTGCTTGGTGTGGTGTTAAGAGTTTGTTTTCTTCCAGATGCCATGTTAGCCTGCCATTGATAATGCGTTCCATTAATTTTCCTACACAGCTAAGTAGACTGATAGGTCGATAGCCATTTGGTTCTTCCAGGTCTTTCCCTTTCTTTGGGACTGGTATTAGTATAGCTTCCTTCCATGCCTGTGGGACTATTCCTCTCTTCCAGCTGTTATTTAGGACTGCTAGTAGTTTCTTCTTTGCCTTGGTGCCTAGTCCTATTAGCATTTCATTTGTGATTCCATCCTTTCCTGGTGATTTCTTCTTTTTTAGGGTATTCATTGCCTGTTCCATTTCTTCCATTGTTAGATTTGCCATCATATATTCTGCTGCTGTCTCTGTATTTCTATGATGTATCTGTTTGTCTTTGATTGCTTTCTTCTGTTCGGTTGTAATATCAATGTGGTTTGCACTGGCATAGTGTTCCATTAGTGCATTTGCAGCCTTTTTGCCTGTAAGCAAGGCATTTCCTTGTTTAATTGTTATTTGTTTGTTTCTAGGTCCTTCATTGTTCATGGCTTTCACTAGTTTCCATAGTTTGTTTCCATCCCTGTCAAAATTCAGGTTTTCTGTTTTTTCCCTCCAACAATCTCTTGTTGTTTGATTTACTGTTCTTTTATATTTTGCTGAGATGGCTTTGAGAGAGATGTTCGCTTCAATTGTTTGTTCTCTCTCTGCTGTCTTCCTGGCATCTTCAACTTTGTCCTCCAAACTTTGTAGTTCTTCAGTCCAGTATGGTTTGTAATTTTTCCTCGCTCCTCTTGGAATGGACTCAGAAATTCTGCTTTCAATTTCTAGCACACATCTTCTATCCGATGTTATGATTGCCCATAGGTATTTAAATGTATCAAATTGATTAAGCGTTTTCCCATAACCAGTTATAATATAAACATTTAATTCAAACACATGCTTCATAAAACTTTGGGAAGTGCAAATCTATGTGTCCTATTTGTGCAATAATTATGTATAGCTGATGTGATATAATACAATAGGCTAAAGGCTATGACTACATTTCTCATTTTATTTCTTTTTAGATAATCTTCACTCGATAGTTCTTGTTGAATAAGTTTCTATAATATGTCCCCAAGTCTAGTATCTTAAAATACTGAAATACATAAGACAATTAAATGCTGACGCCATACCACAAGACAAATTCGGTAAATTACCAAATTCTTCCAGATATTGATTGATTCTTGCCTATTTAATGTGCAGTAATAATGACAGTATCGCTGAATCAATCTTGGGAAAGGTTATATTTGAATGTAGTATACATGAAATGTCAGACTGCGATCACATCTGAAATACTTTCCAGCGTTTTTCACATTCAAGAGTATATCTTGGCAATCGTGGCAATTGTGTATGATCACATGTGTCTAGTGGAGACTATTTCTTTTCTATAATATACATATTAAAATTGAAACGGATACGGCCCTTTTCCCGCGCCCTGACGTGTATTTGGTGTATGGTTCTAGCCCCACATTTTTCATGGACCAGTCGACACATCACGCCAGTCGACTTCACTTCCTGTGAAATTTGCTGGTACCCAGTTTAGGCTTAGTCGACATGGGAGCCCAAATTCCCATACTTTTCCAAAGCTAGCACGTATACTATGGATAAATTATATAGCGGAAGCAACATGTAGTGGATACAGTACACAGTTGATAGAGCAGACAGTCTAAATTACACTGTTTATACCGTATCTTATCTGGCCTGCTATCATATTTGTATGTTAATAATACACTCTGGTTGAATATGATTACTCAGTTAATATCATAGCTGGAGTATCATAGTTCATCTAGTATAACACAGCTAGTATCATAGCTGGAATATCATAGTATATCTAGCATAACGTAGCTAGTATCATCACTGGAGTGTTATAGTTCATCTAATACAACGCAGCTAGTATCATAATTGGAGTATCGTAGCTTATCAAATATAACACAACTAGTATTAAATTGGAGTATTATAGCTTATCTAGTAAAACGCAGCTAGTATCATAACTTGAATATTATAGCTTATCTAGTTTAACGCGACTAGTATCATAACTTGAATATCATAACTTAACTAGTATAACGCAGCCAGTATCAAAACTATTTAGTATCATACTTAGAATATTGTTTTTACTCGTCTAGTATAATACATCATCTTGTTCTCTTTAGCAATTAATATCACAGCATAAAAATGTTACACACATTCTCTTTCACTAACATGACGTGTAAAATGTTATACATATTCTCTGTCAGTCATATGTCTCCACCACGTCTGCTTACAGATTATATCAGTGGTCTATCATATTCTGGTTTTGTTAAAGCATTCAATTCCCAGTGAAAACCTGTCACCTGTTGTTTGTTGCATTCTTGTTGCAGTCGCCTGGTCTAGTTTCTAATCATACAAAGTAATGAATAACTCGACGAGTGAAGTGTTTAATGCGCTTGCTTATCAATACTAGGATTTGGGTTCAATCAGCACATATGTGAGGATTCGTTTTATCAACCAGTACAGCTCTGAGATGGACCAAGGCTCATGAAATGATTACCGTATAACTGCCAGAATATTATGGTAATTGCCATGTAAAGAAAGGCGGCGAGGCAGGGTACTAATTACTCCACCTTATGATGCTATGGTCTAAAATATATGAAGATCTTAAATTATACACTTTAACGGCTAAAACCTGACCTGGGCCTACTTTTACCTTTTCAATGACTCAGCAGTGCTTTCCTTGCTAATTCACAATAGATATTTAATACAACACCAGTCAAGACTGTTTAAATATGTACATTGTGGTTGCAATCAATCAATAACTGATAAAGATTATAGCCCAGTTAGTGAAGGAATGCGTGTTCAGCAATGCTGCAAAGCTCAGACTACGTCCAATTAGCCGGTTCAGCTTTGGTGTAGTCGGATTTCTTTTGTAAAGCTACGATGTTATTTTGAGGCGATGGGTTTCAATCTGTGTACCATTAGCTTTCAGTTGGGTGTCTTCTGATATCTTCGGCTTTTCCATTGACTTTTATGAATGCCGGCCAGTACATATGAAATAATTTACGTATAAATATTAGTCTTTTTCCCAACGAGAAATTACACCAGTGAAAGTGTTTGGGTATAATCTGTCAGGTTGTTCTGGTAACAATTCACAACACAATTAACCTCTTATTGTCACTTAACTGATATGTAGTAGTAAAACTCGTTTCCTTTGTCTTAAATACCACAATCCTTGGCAGCAAAAGCTTCACATTCAGTAGAATGGCTATCAAGTATGCCTGTCTAACACTTTAATGTGTTTCCTTACGAACGACATCTCTTTACATTGATATTCTGTTTCTTCTTCTGTTAATTCGATGTTGTTTTAGCAATTTTTATACTAGAATTTCTTATTTCTGGTTTGGACTAGACATTTTTTTTTACATTTTGCGTATCCCTTACAGGACGTTGCAGTCAGTACCATCATTTGTCAGCTGCTGTTGATGTACTAGGCAAGTTTTACGTTCATTAGTTTGCGATTGGCCAGGGAGACCGGTCTAGACATAGGCCATTATTATTCTTCCATCTTCTCTGTCATTTCATTTGTTGATGAAGTTGGTGTTGCTTATTTGTTGTACAACAGTTTAAGCTTTCAACATACAATTTCCTCTTCTTTTCTCTGTCTCTCTTGCCTAGTATTTTTCCCACAAATATAGTCAATTTATTGATCTCACTTGTACTATTGCGATATTTCATAAATTTCGTTTGTATTTCCCTTATGGTTTTTATGAGTTATCGTGTAAAATAGGCAGATCTCGTTAATTTCAACGTTTGTTTTTCCTTATGCCAAACATATTCTCAACATTCTTTATAAATTTGCCAAAGATATCCTCAACATTTGTTTAAAAATCTGCCAACGAAAGACATTCCCAACATTCTTCTTAGATCTGCACAGATATTCTCAACATTTCATTTTCAAATCTGCCAAAACTATCTATTCTTAAAATTCTCCATAAATCAGCCGCAGATATTCTCAACATATTTTTTTTAATCTGCCAAAGATATTCGCAACATTCTTCCAAACCACCCATGCACAACCTCCAGTTAATTTGTTATTTAATTATCCATTGTCCAACATTCGCTTCCACGGAGAATAGGCCACACTGAACTTTTCGGTTAGCGAAATTCAGTCTTTGTCCCAATATCCCTGGTTTTTCATGACGTCCTTTATTCCTGAAAAAGAATCTTTTGATTTTTCTATTGATGCCTTTAACTCTGTGTCTTATTTTATTATAAATTATACAAAGAAATGGAGGTCACCGAGATGATGCAGACATACTCCGTATGGTAAGATAACAGACGACTCTTGGAGCAGACAAACTCTGTCTGTATGGTAAGATAAAAGCCGACTCTTGGAGCAGACATACTCTGTATGATAAGATAAAAGACCACGCTTGGAGCAGACATACTCTGTATGGTAAGATAAAATACCACTCTTGGAGCAGACATACTCTGTATGGTAAGACAAATACCCACCCTTGGAGCAGACATAATCTGTATTGTAAGATAAAAGACCACTCTTGAAGCAGACATACTCTGTATGGTAAGATAAAAGACCACTCTTAGAGCAGACATAGTCTAGACGTCAATGTTTATGAAGTAGGTCGTCATAGATGAATAGATAAGAGAGATAGCGCTTAAACTTCCGTTGTGCTGATGCCGAGATAGCACGTTCAACCCTTATACCAGTCAGCTGGGTTAAAATATTGACTTCTAGTCCTTGACTTGGGGACATAGTACCTCTGACATCCGAGTGGTTTCGCCTGATGGCGAGGGACACTGGTAAAAGGGACAGCTAATCCACACGCAAAAGTCATTCCAGTGCACTATAATAAGTAGCAGCACGTGTATGTGTCACGTGTGAGTACAAAACAAGTTAACGCAAAAAAAAAGAAAAAGACATAAATAACATAAATGTCAGTATCGCTTATTAATTATGATAGACCTTGGCGTAACAACCAACAATCTGTCTTCATGTTATTTTATGTACACTCACGCACTCATAACATTAATTACAGAATGATTACAATTCAATGAACTGAGCTTAAGCAGTGGAAATGTAAACAATATAAAGTAGCATGTAGTAATGGAGCTTTATATAACACAATTAAGGAACGCATATCTATGTTTTCCCGAATTGTGTTCTATAACATTAATGCATACCCTTTTACGCATATCGCATGTCACTGTCTTAATTCAATGCCCTACAATATAAGAATAATGGTTTCTTAAGAGAAATTATGTCTTCTGTGGAATGGCAATGAGATTATCGTCGGGTGGCTGCAAAAGAAAAATGTCACATTAGGAGATCTCCGTGGCAAGATAGTCAAGCTGTACGTCTTGCGTTCTAAACGTCATGGCTTCAGTTTCGGAATCCGTCAGACAGTTCAGCACAGTGTTTCCACAATTCCACGGGGATCGTCGCTGGAGCTATTATAGTCCGCGCTCTATGCGGCTGTTTCCTCAGACTGCTCGACGGAAAGTGAAAGGGACCGCGCCATAGAAGATACAAACAGGCGCAATGAAGTCGATTATCTTGCCCTTAAACCCGTTTAATATATGTGTATATATATATATATATATATATATATATATATATATATATATATATATATATATATATATATATATATATATATATATATATGCCGGTCTCTCTGGCCGAGGGGTTGCAACACTTTCTCCGTAATCACGTTTATCACGCATAGTCTCGTAGCGGGCGAGAGTTGGAGGCGGTTCGACCCCCTCTGGTGACTTGCGGGATAACTGAGCCGGCCGCTCAGAAAGCAATGGCAAACTACTGAGCGTAATCTTGCCAAGAAATCAACAGACAGCTGAAAGATGCTGCTGTTGACAGCGATGTCCTGTAAAGGATATGCGAATTTAAAAAAAAATATATATATATATATATATATATATATATATATATATATATATATATATATATATATATATATATATATATATATATATATATATATAATCTCATCTCATCATGTTCCTCTTGTACCTTGCGGTGTCGAGGTGAAGTATAAACATCGTGAGGGTGCCCGATTATGGGCTTCATATATCGATATTCCCATGGACTCTGCTATTCCCTCCGTCCAACGCTCACGTGGTCGGCCTCTTCCTCTGTTTCCATCTGGTCTGTGCATCATTGCTTGTTGTGGTATGCTGTTGACTGGTAACCTACTTGCATGGCCAAACCATTTGACTTGCTGCTTTCTAATAAAATCTAGTGCTGCTTTAACCCCCACTTTAGTCCTGATTTCTTCATTTCTGATCTTATCTCTTCTTAATACGTTGAGTATTCTTCTCAGGAACCTCATTTCTGTTGTGATTTTTCTATTTTCTTTTTCTGTCATTGTCCAGGTTTGGCATTGGTAGCATTTCTTAGTTTTTCTACGAGCAGTATGAAGATCCCCTGCCGGATCACTAATCTGGCCACAGGAAGTCCATTCCCTATTGCGAGCCATAGCCCCGTTAGCCCATGACCTCGCAGTCATGGTTGCCCGGTCTGCACCGCGTGGAGGTGGGGGTTGACCTTTTCGTTCAGAAAGCAATGGCAAACTACTGAACGTAAACTTGCCAAGAGATAACAACGGTAAAAAAAAAATGCTGGTGTTGATTGCGACATCCTGTAAAGGATATGCAACTAACTTTTATTCGGTCCATCGTGAACTCATTTGCCTGAATTGTGCCATGGATATTAGATATGATTAAAATACAGACTTTGGTCGCGTGTTACCGCGGGCTCATGCATGTCGTAAGCGGTGACTGGATGGCTGGCGTGAGACTGGCTACCTCATTCTATAGTTGCCTTGAGTTGCAAATCTCAGTCGTTCATGAACAAGACTACGCACGGTCTGTTGTGAGTTTGTTTAGTGCCTATGCATTCACTGGAAGGTGAAGAAGAAAAGATTTGTTTCGAATAATTCTGACATCATTATCTTTAAAATACAGCATAATTTAATTCAGAATCAGGTGACCATCAGCATTGGTTCTTCAGGCCATTGCCTTTCAGAAAACTAACGTGAAAAAGAAGTCAATATGCAGGAATTTATTGACACTCATAGAATCAGATGAACAAAGTAGTGATCAGAGGATATAACATGCTAAATAACGTTTGAAGTTTTAGTGTGGAAGAACAGTAAATGCTTTCTGTTACACCGAGAACTTCTACATCGAGATTCTATCTTCATTCAGTCAATCAAGTGTTGTCTCCACAAAAATCAGATTAGCTAAAATTGATCACCGAAACGTTCTGTTTTTCGCTGTGGTCATTACCATCGGAAGGCATTTTAATGCGTCTTACTTTCTTTCGCGTGAGTATGAGAAATACGTTACGGGTATTGATTGGTACTCATAGAAGTAGAAGCGTGTCAATCAACACATGTATATTTTTTTTGCTATTGGTACAGCTTTAAAGGTTCCCCAAAAAGTTATATTTCTACGCACCCATGTGAACATGCATGTTTTCAAAAATAAACATTAACATACATTTATATACATTAATCTGTGAACTTCGCAAACTCGTTCAGCATGCAAAGAACATCACAGTTTCAGGTGATGTGACGGAAGTAAGATCGAAGCACTGGAGCGGAACTGGCACTCTACAGTCGGGATATACTTCCACCGGAGTATCGACCGGAAGAACTACTGCTGGCGTAAACAGAAATTGACACCTGACATTTTCGAACTCACCTGCTTCCCACCCGCGGTAGAGATTACATTGTTCAAAATCTACCAGATGAATATATTTTATCACACCACCTACTAGATAGATATAGTTTATCACCACACCTACCAGGTAGATATAGTTTATCATTTACACCTATCAGGTAGAGATAGTTTATCACCACACTTACCAAGTAGATGTTATTTATCACGACGCCTGCTCTGTAATGGATTAAAACATACATCGAAAACACAGATCATAAAGTGTTTGCTACACGTGTGTTGTAGTACACTGAAGTTGCGTTAGCGTACAGGCTGGACACGCGCCTGTTGGATCCGTTCTTCATCGGGCTGGATTAGAATTTCTTAAATTGACCTAGGCTCCCGAGTTTGCCAGTCAATTATGGGTGCCATGAAGTGTCTTGGGGAGTAAAGGCTACTGGCCACACATCACGCACCGAGTGCAGATTGGTCTATAAAATAGGGGCCTGGCACTATGTGACCAATATGCCTTAAGGGACACAGAAACTTACATATATAATATATATATATATATACAGTGAACAACTAGGGTTAGAACTGAATACTAAGAAGACACATATTATGGTCATCACTGGTAAGAAGAAAATACCACAATATGATATACGAGTATTCTTAAGCAAGTGAATCAATACAGTTATCTCGGCACAGTCATAACATCTGATGGGAGATGCCTTGATGAGATTAGAAACAAGAATTGCTATTGCGAAGGCAGCCTTTTGCAAGATGAAAAACATACTGACCAATAAAAAGATATCAATTGAAACCAGAAAAAGAGTGTTGAAGTGCTACTTAGAACCTATACTTTTGTATGGATGTGAAGCGTGGACAATAAGCGGTCAAGCTGAAAACCAGCGGATGGCTGTGGAAATGTGGTTTCTGAGGAAAATGCGAAGAATACCATGGACAGAAAGAAAAATCAATGAACAAGTCCTTCAAGAAACAAATGAAGATCGTAAACTGATTAGAGACATTAGACGTAGACAGTCAAATATTTTTGGGCATGTTATGAGAAGAAATGAATTGGAGAACTTGGTGACAACTGGCAAGATCGAAGGGAAGAGACCAAGGGGAAGACCGAGAAGTAAATACCTGGATGGCTTGGCCACGTGGCATGGTCGAGACAGAAACACAGAGCTGATCCACGATTCTGGTGATCGAGTGAGATGGCAGAACATGACCGCCCACGCTCATCGGCATGGCATATATATAAGACTGCACGCTCTTGATCTTCCGGTGTGCTGATGTCGAGGTAGCGGGTTCAACCCCTACACCGGTCAGCTGGACTAAATTGTTGACTTCTCGTCCTTGTTTTGTGGATATAAATTACAAATACCTCAGAAGTCGGAGTTGGTTCGCATGGTCTAGGACACTAGTTTAGTTTTGTTTGTTTAGTCTACGGATCAACATCACGGCACACGGTTGTAACCCAAAATGCTCCGTTCTACACCTAACTCAAGTCTTTGTCCGGAAACTCTCAGCTCAGTGCACGAACTCCGTAGCATCGGTGAGGATCCTGAACTACTTTGGGTAGATTTTTAACTCGAAATTTTGCCCGGGCAGCGCCGTTAGGCTACTCTAGGGATTTTTTACGTGCACAACAATACACACGGGCGTCCGATGTCACTACTCAGAGACCAGGGGAAATTTTTTTACTGGAAGTCCACGTAGAAAAATCCCGGGCCTCACCAGGGCTTGAACTCGGGACCTCCATCACTGGAGGCGGGTACCACACCTCGAGACCACTCAGCCCCCTTCTGGACGCTATTAAGTAAAGCTAATCCACAAGCTAAAATCAGCCCAGTGAGCTCTCTAGTAGTAGCACGTGTATGGACTAAGCTTGAGCTCAAAACGAGCGAACAGAAGACACAAACTTATATATATATATTAGGCCTGCGACCGATTAATTTAAATTTAATAGTTAACTTTTGAAAAATTTACGATTAATTAATCGTTAATTTCGATTAAAGCAAAACAATTATAGTCATATAACTCACATTATAGTCGTATTTGTCAAAAATCGAAATAACGCTGGATTGTCTTGTTCATATATCATCTAATAACCAACTATGCAAAGAGACGAGTATGTTAACAGTATTTGCTTCAAGTGACGAGCGCGTCTTATTAACAATATAACCAGCAGAGCTGAACAATTGTTCACATGGAACTGAGGTAACCGGTATGCACAGAATGGTCTTGGCAAGGAATGCCAATTTTGGATATCGATGTTCATTAAGTTTCCACTATTGTAAAGGGTCAACCGATTCAGCAATTTTCTTATCCATTTCAGACTGAATTAGCTTAATACTCTCTTCATTTGGTTCACATATAGTTTCATTGTCAATGTCAGTATCATTCGTTGCAGCAGCCTCCATCTGCTCATCATGAACATTAACTGCTATTTGTTGTTTAATACGTGACCAAGTTCGTTCTTTTGCATCTTTTGACAAACACTTCAGGTATTTGTAGCGTGGATCAAGTGCTGTTGCAATCTGTAGTATTTAAATACTTGTCATATTAGCTACACGTTCACTGAAGTTATTAATACATGCTGCCTTAAATTTATCTATGTAGCCCGGATCATCATCGTGTACAGTCATATGCTTTTTCAACGGTGATAGCAGTGGCAATACACAGCTACATGAAACATAATCTTGACCGCCAAGCTGGACCGTGGTCTGACAGAATAAGTCCAAAACTTTGACATATTTCGTAACCTTCTCCCAATCTGAACCTGACAGTATTGGACCTTTGTATTGCTTCTTTTCATCTGACATGTAGAAAGTTAATGCTTCTCTGACCTGTAGAAGACTCTGTAGCATAATAAACATACTGTTTCATCTTGTTGGTACATCTTGCTGCAGCTTTACACAATGGTGACTCAGTACAATTGTGCAACTCGGTTGTGTTTGCAGCACAATGTTTAAAATGTACGACAATTTTTCGACATCCGGTTCATTTGTATAAGTGATGGGAGAAAAGTTTTCGATTAATCGTGAAAAAAAATTAATCGTTAACAAAATTTACGATTAACCGATTAATTAATCGTTAACTTCCGCAGCCCTTATATATATATATATATATATATATATATATATATAGCGCATCTACATCAAAACAGACGAATGCAGAAGCATATGCATCCTAAGCTGCATTTACATGAAGATAACTCATAGGAAACCGTTGAAGGTGTAATAAATACGTTTAACTGTCAGAGCCAGAGTCTAAATCTGGCTCATCGCACACACGCTGACAAAAATAGTATAGATCCTTGTCGAGTTGAAGCTAGGAATAAACTAATAAGTTGTGTTCCCAAAAAACATTCAAAACTAAGACTGTAATGTGAGCATGTCTGTGGACATAATCATAGACATCTCCAGGGATGTAGCAGAAGAAATGATTCTACGCCACCTTTCTTTAAACCTTGTGTATTTTGATAACCCACGCACCAGCTTATTGATAAGTCAATAGCGAAAAAGCCATTCTCACTCTAGTGTTAAAGTTACTTTGACAATTTTAAACTAGTATTCTACAACAGCACAATTGACGATGTACGCAAGGATGTATGACCTAGGCACCAATAGCTCGATAACAAAAGCAACATGTGTGAGGAAGAAGTGTGGCTTAGTATAGCGAAATACATATTCTTTGGGGTGATTTTGTGACGTTTGTTTTTTTTTTTCGTTTGTTCACTTTTTAACTTAAGCGGAGTCTGTACGTGGGACAAGTGCTAACAGTTGCTACTAGTGAGTGGACACTATCACCACAGCCTTAGTATTAACTATCAGTACAACTACTCCATTATAAGATCCTCAGTACTAACTATCGGCACAACTACTCCATTATAAGATCCTCAGTACTATCGGTACAACTACTCCATCACCAGATCCTCAGTACTAACTATCGGTACAACTACTCCATCACCAGATCCTCAATACTAACTATCGGTACAACTACTCCATCACCAGATCCTCAATACTAACTAAAGGTACAACTACTCCATCACCAGATCCTCAGTACTTACTATCGGTACAACTACTCCATCACCAGATCCTCAATACTAACTATCGGTACAACTACTCCATCACCAGATCCTCAATACTAACTATCGGTACAACTACTCCATCACCAGATCCTCAATACTAACTATCGGTACAACTACTCCATCACCAGATCCTCAATACTAACTATCGGTACAACTACTCCATCACCAGATCCTCAATACTAACTATTGGTACAACTACTCCATCACCAGATCCTCAATACTAACTATCGGTACAACCACTCCATCACCAGATCCTCAATACTAACTATCGGCACAACTACTCCATCACCAGATCCTCAGTACTAACTATCGGCACAACTACTCCATCACCAGATCCTCAGTACTAACTATCGGTACAACTACTCCATCACCAGATCCTCAGTACTAACTATCGGTACAACTACTCCATCACCAGATCCTCAATACTAACTATCGGTACAACTACTCCATCACCAGATCCTCAATACTAACTATCGATACAACTACTCCATCACCAGATCCTCAATACTAACTATCGGTACAACTACTCCACCACCAGATCCTCAATACTAACTAAAGGTACAACTACTCCATCACCAGATCCTCAATACTAACTAAAGGTACAACTACTCCATCACCAGATCCTCAATACTAACTATCGGTACAACTACTCCATCACCAGATCCTCAATACTAACTATCGGTACAACTACTCCATCAACAGATCCTCAATACTAACTATCGGTACAACTACTCCATCACCAGATCCTCAATACTAACTAAAGGTACAACTACTCAATCAACAGATCCTCAATACTAACTATCGGTACAACTACTCCATCACCAGATCCTCAATACTAACTAAAGGTACAACTACTCCATCACCAGATCCTCAATACTAACTATCGGTACAACTACTCCATCACCAGATCCTCAATACTAACTATCGGTACAACTACTCCATCACCAGATCCTCAATACTAACTATCAGTACAACTACTCCATCACCAGATCCTCAATACTAACTATCGGTACAACTACTCCATCACCAGATCCTCAATACTAACTATCGGTACAACTACTCCATCACCAGATCCTCAATACTAACTATCGGTACAACTACTCCATCACCAGATCCTCAATACTAACTATCGGTACAACTACTCCATCACCAGATCCTCAATACTAACTATCGGTACAACTACTCCATCACCAGATCCTCAATACTAACTATCGGTACAACTACTTCATCACCAGATCCTCAATACTAACTATCGGTACAACTACTCCATCACCAGATCCTCAATACTAACTATCGGTACAACTACTCCATCACCAGATCCTCAATACTAACTAAAGGTACAACTACTTCATCACCAGATCCTCAATACTAACTATCGGTACAACTACTCCATCACCAGATCCTCAGTACTAACTAAAGGTACAACTACTCCATCACCAGATCCTCAGTACTAACTATCGGTACAACTACTCCATCACCAGATCCTCAATACTAACTATCGGTACAACTACTCCATCACCAGATCCTCAGTACTAACTATCGGTACAACTACTCCATCACCAGATCCTCAGTACTAACTATCGGTACAACTACTCCATCACCAGATCCTCAATACTAACTAAAGGTACAACTACTCCATCACCAGATCCTCAATACTAACTATCGGTACAACTACTCCATCACCAGATCCTCAATACTAACTATCGGTACAACTACTCCATCACCAGATCCTCAATACTAACTATCTTTACAACTACTCCATCACCAGATCCTCAATACTAACTATCGGTACAACTACTCCATCACCAGATCCTCAATACTAACTAAAGGTACAACTACTCCATCACCAGATCCTCAATACTAACTATCGGTACAACTACTCCATCACCAGATCCTCAATACTAACTATCGGTACAACTACTCCATCACCAGATCCTCAATACTAACTATCGGTACAACTACTCCATCACCAGATCCTCAATACTAACTATCGGTACAACTACTCCATCACCATATCCTCAATACTAACTAAAGGTACAACTACTCCATCACCAGATCCTCAATACTAACTATCGGTACAACTACTCCATCACCAGATCCTCAATACTAACTAAAGGTACAACTACTCCATCACCAGATCCTCAATACTAACTATCGGTACAACTACTCCATCACCAGATCCTCAATACTAACTATCGGTACAACTACTCCATCACCAGATCCTCAATACTAACTATCGGTACAACTACTCTATCACCAGATCCTCAATACTAACTATCGGTACAACTACTCCATCACCAGATCCTCAATACTAACTATCGGTACAACTACTCCATCACCAGATCCTCAATACTAACTATCGGTACAACTACTCTATCACCAGATCCTCAATACTAACTATCGGTACAACTACTCCATCACCAGATCCTCAATACTAACTATCGGTACAACTACTCTATCACCAGATCCTCAATACTAACTATCGGTACAACTACTCCATCACCATATCCTCAATACTAACTAAAGGTACAACTACTCCATCACCAGATCCTCAATACTAACTATCGGTACAACTACTCCATCACCAGATCCTCAATACTAACTAAAGGTACAACTACTCCATCACCAGATCCTCAATACTAACTATCGGTACAACTACTCCATCACCAGATCCTCAATACTAACTATCGGTACAACTACTCCATCACCATATCCTCAATACTAACTAAAGGTACAACTACTCCATCACCAGATCCTCAATACTAACTATCGGTACAACTACTCCATCACCAGATCCTCAATACTAACTAAAGGTACAACTACTCCATCACCAGATCCTCAATACTAACTATCGGTACAACTACTCCATCACCAGATCCTCAATACTAACTATCGGTACAACTACCCCATCACCAGATCCTCAATACTAACTATCGGCACAACTACTCCATCACCAGATCCTCAGTACTAACTATCGGCACAACTACTCCATCACCAGATCCTCAGTACTAACTATCGGTACAACTACTCCATCACCAGATCCTCAGTACTAACTATCGGTACAACTACTCCATCACCAGATCCTCAATACTAACTATCGGTACAACTACTCCATCACCAGATCCTCAGTACTAACTATCGGTACAACTACTCCATCACCAGATCCTCAATACTAACTATCGGTACAACTACTCCATCACCAGATCCTCAATACTAACTATCCGTACAACTACTCCATTAATATATCCTCAGCACTAACTATCGGTACAAATACTCTATCGCCAGATCCTCATTTCATCGTCTATGTTCAAGCATACCATCACAAGGACCTCAATATTATTTTTTGGTACAGCAACACCTTATCAGAGCCTTAATACCACTTCTCTGCACAACCATATCGTCACCACCTCAGTACTACTTGTATGTACAACCACACAACAACCACAACCTCAGTACTATGTCTCTATATAGCCAAACAATAACCATAACCTCAGCACTACTGCTCTGTACAAGCAAACAATAAACAGAACCTCAGTACTGATTCTCTGAACACCCACATCATCATCAGAAACCCCAACACTAATTATTATTCCCATCATTTATCGATGATTATATATTGTGTAGAGATCAGCTAAACTAATGAAGCTATGCTGTCATCAATGCAGGGGGTAGCAACCCCATCGCCAGATTTTCTCCTTGCACATGTTCAATTTGATGAAAGATTTTCCTTCGATGCATTTTAGAGTGTGTTTTTATATGCACATACAATCATTATCTTAATGTCAGAATGAATGCGCTTCTGCTCTAGTGGCCATTTTGTTATATTTTTGGAGAAGAAAAAACAAGATATAAAAAATTGGGTTTCCTTAATTACATAGAAGGAATGTGTGTCCCTGTGGCAAGTGATGAACTTTACTGCCGAATAAAGTAGCTATGTGAACGAGGCGATCATAGATTATATCTTTATAGAGTTGTATAGATTCGCAGTTTAAAGATGTATGATTTCTTCTTTAGTTCTTTTGGAGCTGTGACCTTGTTCAAATACATGCCCTCTAGAATGTTCAAAGCCATAAATGTGTACGTCATACATCTTCTTTGTACAAGGACATAATCATCAGAATATCTTGTATGTACACCCACACCAACAACAGAACCTTCAAATATCTGCTCTCTTCAACCATACCATTAGTAGAATTCAAAGCGTCTTTGTACACTCACACCATCACCAGAACCTCTTTACTACTTCTCTGTACAACCACACCATTACAAGAACCTCATTACTACTTCTCTGAGCAACCACACCATTACCAGAACCTCTTTACCACTTCTCTGAACAACCCTAAACCTTTGGGACTTGACTTAGAGGCATTCAGCCAATCCCGCAGGTAAGGGTCGTATACGCGCATGGACCACTGGGCTCCCCCCTGACTCCCCGCCTGACTCGTGCGGATCCCGTGTTCAACGAAAATAGGCCCGCCGGAGATATTGCTCGTCTGTTGCGGACAAATCTCCACGACTGAATAAGTAAAGAAACGATAAAAGTAGTGGTATTCCAATTGCGCTTGCGCTCCCATCTATGCTACACCCTTCATGTGTCTTCCAGAAACTCAGTACTAAGTCTCTGTACACCCACACCATCACCAGAAACTCAAACACTAATTTTTTTACTTCCATCAATTATAGATGATTAAATATTTTGTAGAGATTAGCTAAACTCATCAAGCTATGCGGTCATCATTGTACGTTGTAGCAACCCCAGCCACAAATGTTCTCCTTGCACATGTAAAACTTGATGAAGGATTTTCCTTGGTTAATAAAATCAGTAGTTAGTATGACAGTAGACGGTACTACCTGCTTACTGTTGGCGCCTAATATTGGGCTGTGCTTGCCAATTCCAAAATCCCACATTGTACCAATAGCTTCCGGTGGAGGAGCGCAATTGGGATGGTACAAGCCTTACTCTAGTGCGAGGAAATGCAGCCTATAGACTACATGTTATGGCAAGGCAGATCAGGCCATAAGCCTTGCTTGGCAACATGATTAGGATGAAAAGTCCGACAGGCGGAGCATTGCCTCCTGATCCGGCAGCTTTTGCAGCTTGTCTTGTTCCAGATGTATTGGTGTTACATTTCCTCTGGAGTAAACTAAGTATAAGGCAGATGTGGTGAATGCCCTCTGGAAGAATGTGATCAATGCAGAAGAACAGATGGACTATTATGGTCTAGAGAGAATACAGAAGCAGGGGATGGTCAGAGAATCTGATCGACAGTCGTCACTCAGAGGTAAAGCAAGACGGACATATAATCAGATTGTAACAGACACCATTAATATTGAGACTCTACATCACAGCACTCGGGACAATTCCATACGTGCTCCGTCCTCATTTTCAACAGCCAGTGAAGATTCTCACAACTAAAGTACACATTGCTGTAGAAACTATCATGAGAATACCTGTAACTATTGATTCACGTGTGCCCAGTTTGAGCCTAAATGTATTAACATGTTCAGTCATCTACAATAAATAATAGTCCTTTTGTGGTTGAAGTGCTGACTTTCTGTGTATTGTTATTAGGTTTTTGTCTCAGTAATGTATAAATGGAAAATTATATTTGTGTGCCCCAGAGCTTTTTTATTTTCTTGTGAACTTAAGGCAGGGGGTAAAATATATGGGTGGCATGGCTAGTTAACATAATCAAGACAAGAACGTTGACTTGACTCAAGACTGGTAATCATGTAAGACGGCGAACCATGACCGCCCACGTCTATCGGCACATCATAATGAGATGCCATTTTTGACCTGTTTGTCAACCAAAACGTTTTCTAACTGAGCTGTATTCCGCCAACAATCTGGCAAAGGGGTTAAGAACGCAACCCCGCATACCGCGTTTGAAACAGAGCTGCTGGCTATTTTGAAGCAGACCGTGTAGCGCTGGTTATTTCATACCATGGTATGACTGTCGATCGTTCAAAAAACATTTCATACAATGGTATGACTGCCGATCGTTCAAACGGCAATGGCAACCTACTGAACGTAAGTTTGCCAAGAAATCACAAACAGCCAAAAATTACTGGGGTTGAGTGCGACGTCCCGCAAAGAATAAATTTCTAACTAAACTGTATTCCATAATGTCGCATGTCCCCAGTATATGTATTCCTCAGTGATTATTGGATATTTCCAAACTGGCAATGTTGCCATGCATTAGTCGGCCAGGATTCCATAGCAAACGTGAAAGCCCCGAGGTGATAAGAATTATCTTTATTTGAACTTAAATTAATCCTGCAATCGCACGTCAGAGTTGCTGTACATTATTGATGCATTTTATAAAAACAATTATTATTCAATCAATCATGTGCAATTGTTCTCTAGGAGAAGGGTGTCCTACTGAGTGTCCTAAACAACGATTTTTGTAATTATCTTCCCAGCAGATTATCGTCGGTTGATGAGTTATCTCTCTACACGCCCACGCTATGTTAAAAATGTGCCTCTGGGGTAATTTATTGTTATGTTGATGCGTTATCTCCTTACATGGCTACCTTATGTTCTGTAACTGTCTCTAGAGAAGTTCCGTGTATGTTGATGAGTTATCACCCAATATACTTACACAACGTTCAGTATTTGACTCTAATGTAGCTCTATTATGTTGATGAGTTATCTCCCAACACACTTACACAACGTTCAGTAATTGCCTTTAATTTAGTTCCGCATATGTTGATGAGTTATCTCCCTACATACCTACACAAAGCTCAGTATTTGCCTCTAATGTAGTTTCGTGTATGTTGATGAGTTATCTCCCTACATGTTGTTGTTTGTCCATCAAGAATGATGATGACCATTCATTTCATCCAGTGGGGTTGAAAGTATGGAGCCGTGAGTTCTAAGATGGCTGATCAGGCCTATTTTGGCTCGAAATGTTCTTTGACAATGTGGGCAAAGACTGCTTGACTTTCCAGGGGGAGGATCACCTGCAGTGGTTTTTCTGCCCAGCCTTTTCTTCACAGCTCTTGCAGTCCTGTTTGCTTCACAAGGGACTGCACCCTTATGCAATGATGTACGCCACGAATTACGGTCTTTAGCAGCAGTCTCCCAGGTGTCAAGATGAATTCCAAAAGCTTTAAGTGGGATTTTCAGAGTGTCTTCAAAGCGTTTCCTCTGGCCGCTTTGGGAGCGTTTACCACAACGAGCTCGGTATAAAAGAATTTGTTTATGGAGCCTGTGATCTGGCATACGAGTTAAGTGACCAGTCCAGCGAATCTGATTTTTCATTAGTAGAGTGTGGATACTGGGCATGGACGCTCTTTCTAGAACTTCAATGTCTGGGATCTTGTCTTGCCATTTAATCTTCAAATGCAGACTTATTCCATTTCTGTCCCATACATTCTTATACAGTCTGTCAAAGGCCGCGCTGGCCTTGGAGATTCTTGCATTCACTTCATCATCAATTGTGGCAGCTTGTGACACAGTGCTGCCAAGAAAGATGAATTTGTCCACAACACTTAGACTATGACCGTTCACCTTGATATTCGGCACGGTGTGATTATTCCCTGGAGCCGGCTGGTACATAACTACAGTCTTCTCCAAGTTGGTATTGAGCCCAAAGTTGGCACAAGCATATAAGAAAGCTGAAACATTGTGTTGCATGTCTGACTCTGAGTTGGCATACAGAGTGCAATCATCAGCAAACAGCAGTTCTCTGACGGTGTCGCTATTAGTTTTGGTTTTGGCTTTCAGCCTTCTGAGACTGAACAGCTTTCCATCCATGCGGTAGTTGATGTCTATTCCAATGTCATTGTTCTCGAAGGCATTCGTCAGCCTAGCTGAAAACATGAGGTTGAACAGTGTTTGTGCCAGGACACATCCTTACTTCACTCCATTGGTGACAGGAAAGGGCTCAGACAGTTCACTATTTTCCTGTACTCTTGCCTGCATACCATCATGAAACAGCCGCACTATTTGGACAAACGTTTGTGGACAGCCATATTTCGACATATATCTCCCCACATACACGCACTGGGTGCACATGTTTATTAATTCCCTCAAATATAGTACCGCCGACCTCCCTGGCCTAGGCGTTAGCGACTTTCTCCCTAATCCCGTATACTCTCGTGAGTAACGTTACGTGCGCGAGAATCGGTGGTGGTTCTAGCCGCGTCGGTAATTTACGGGGTATGCGAGCCGGTCGCTCAGAAATAAATGGCAAACTACTGAGCGTAATCTTGCCAAGGAATTCAACAATCAGCTGAAAGATGCTGATGTTGACAACGATATCCTGTAAAGGATATGCAAACAAAAAAAAACAATATAGTACCAACATTGTGTGACCAAAACCAGAAACGTTGAGATCTTGTATTCCCAGTAACACTGTAATAAGCTAGAGACACCGTTGTTTATTGCTCTTATGGCCTAGTCTGATCTCTCTGTTCGTAATATCGTCTTTGAGCAATTATACATATAGGAAGCTAGCTAAAAGTGCTGTACACATATTGAATATCAATTTATCTCAGTCTGATAGACATTCTGATAGATCACAAACTGCTCTTAAGTCTTGAAATGCCAGGCTTCCACATCTTCTAGGCTAAAGGATAATCAGGTCGGATGGTCCATTCCTTTCAATGCTGCCTTTACTTCCCAGAAATTTCTGAATATTATTCAATCGTCATTTTATGAAACTAGGTTGACCTCTGAGCTCTACTTATTGGGAATAAGACATTATTGCTGCGACTGCTCTTGGTAAATGAATGCACCAACCACTATGTCACCGCGGTGCTGTTTCATGCTATTTTCCATTAAATGCCTCTTGGACATTTGGCTTCTATATTTCCCTCTAGAAATGTTTTTATCAAATTGAACAGTCTGAGTACACGACCAAATGAGAATTCAGTCAGTGCATACAGCTTATTGTGTGTTTACAGGGGTAATCATTGCATCCGATGAGAGATGCTTGACAGAGACTAAGAGCAATATAGGCCAAGCAAAAGCTGCATTCAGAAAATGAAAAGTATTATATACAATAAGTCGCTCGCATTAAATATCAGGAACTGTAGCAGTGGATCCTGGAATGTACACGAACATAAGAAGAGCTTTGAAACAACAAAGATGTGTCTTCTGAGGCGAATGTTGCTGCCATGGTAACTAACAAACAAGAGCCTGAAAAAGACTGATGAAAGTAAAACATTATATTTATCAGTAGGAAAGAGACAAACAAGAGCCTGGAAAAGAATTATGAAAGTAAAACATTATATTCAACTATAAGAAAGAGACAATGTGCTCTGGTTATGTAATGAAAATAAAGGCATTGGAACATGTCGATACGACTAGAAAGATCAGCAGCAGAAGAAGCTATGCGATGGGCATTACGCTAGATGGCCTCAGACGATGGCATTAAGGAATAAGATCAACGGAATTCATCCAGAAATCCAGTGACCGACATCCAAGGAAGGCACATGGAAGTCTAAACCTTTTGGCACTGCACAGGATAAAGATCATCATGTTTTACTGAAGGTCAGCATGGCTGAATGGATAAGTTCTTAGACATCCTTTGTGCTGATGCCGAGGTAGCGGGTTCAACCCCTACACTGGGCAGTTGGACTAAAGTGTCGACTTCTGGTTCTTTACTTGGGGACGTAAATTGCAAGTACCTCTGAAGTCGGAGTGGGTTCGCCTGATGACGAGGGACACTGGTAATAAGGAAAGCTAATCCACACGCAAAATTCATTCCAGTACACTAGAAGTAGTACCACGCGTATGGATACGTTTGAGCCCGAGGCGAGCGAGCGCGCGCGTACACACACACGCACACACACACACACACACACACACACACACACATACACACACACATCATGATTTACTGGAAACACAATAGAACCCCGCAGTTTGTTCTGTATTTTACAAAACCTTGTGTCAGGACCTTAGAATTGGCTCGTTGGGCTAACACGTGTGAGACAGTACAAGTATAACATGATTCGACGTAAGACTAAACGACACAACGTTTTATGGATTTATTGCCATATTAAATACAGAACGATGATTACAACAATATACAATATATAACTCACGACGCTCACAACCACAATACAGCTCACAAGTCTGACGCTCAAGATGACAGTCGTTCGGCTTTCACCCACAGAGATCCACACAAACGCCTTGCTTTCACCGCACACGTCCTTCCAGTCTCAAGTCCCAGCTCGGTCTGTCGCTAGCGCGCAACTTGCTGACCGCCTCTAGTGGCGTCACGTGGCATGCGTGCGTCTTGTCGTCAGCCTGACCGCTGCTCGCGTGTCAGGTAACAATCTTGCCAGCCGACAATTCTTGTCCGCCGGGTGTCGTAACGATGTTGCTGCATAGCTATCCCATGTTAGGCTCTGACATCCTCCCCGGGTACCTCAATGAAAGATGCCATCTTTCATTCATGATGTATGTATATACTGGGGTAGTGTTAACTTCATGTCAGAGTCTACCCTTTCCCTGTGTTATGCATGAAAATACATATATGGCATAGAAATATATACGATAAATGTAAGTTGCATTGAAATGACAAATGAAGTTCAACTTTTAACACAAATCAGGCTGCATCCCCATGATGGCTGGTTACCTCAATTGCAATAATACCCAGTCAGATCAGTAGTACCAGCTTCTCGCATCTACCTCGCAGCAATTTGAAAAAAACGTAATAATATGGTTGTTTTGCAACAGCCATCTAGCCAGACTGAAATACGGCTTTATATGAGTCGTATTAAACACTCAAACTCTGACCTCATTTGGCCAGGAGCTCTTATGTTGGTTTGCAATGTTGGCAGCTCTCTGCCATGCTTGGTGGACGCGTACCCGGTGTGTTAGCCATTTGAGCAACAAAATGTCTATTTATACAATACACACTATTGAATATGTTTCAAATTATGGCCCTTGGTGTAATTCATAAATGCAAGGGAAGTAATTTTGACATTCAAGCAATACAATAAATTACAATAATTATTTAATTTCTTAGCGTCATTGCTTGACGTTTCTTCATATTAACGAGAAAAAGTCGGTAATATGAATACATTAATCAAAATATGATTCTAAGATTACACTAATCGAAATAAATAAGTACCCAATTGGTGTATTATATTTTATAGATTCAAAAGGATTTTACAATCGTCATAAGTTTTTGAATATTTGTATATCGTCTGCTAATTTTGGTGTACTTTTTAAATTACACAGGAAGTACACACGAAACTCAAAATTTAGTTGCTGTTACACTGTCTGAACACAACTGCTCAGGTGTTATTTTATAACGGATAGTAAAATGTTCTCAAAGTTCGTGTCTAATGTTATAGTATCACAACTTTCGGATTATGATGGAATGTTCTTATTTCCGATGTGTTCACAACTTATGGATAATGATCGACTGTTCTTATTTCTGATGTTTGAGTGTCGAACCTCTTGGATTAAGTTCGCTTGTAGAAGTCACTGTTCAGTCCACATTTGCACACGTCGTTAAAATATCACGGTGAAGAAATCCACACACAGCTGTCACTGTTAACCCGCAAAGTTCGCTTCTGGTAAGTGGTTAAGCGTCTGTGACACTGTTCTTGTTGTATATTTACAGTTAATAATGTTCTCTTTCTAACACACACTACACAATTATACTACACTCATTACCAGACTTAATTAAAATAAGTATATTATACATGTCGGTTTTTAACCGTATCACAATTACAATTATAGACCTTACACAGTAGGTGAATAGACACAACATTCACTCATTGGTGGCTGTGTTGTTCTGAGTGTATTAGTACACTCTGCACTCAGACATTGCTTACTGGGTCGGTTGGACAACGGGACAAAAGATCGGCAATTGTATTGATTCTGCCTGAAATATGACGAACCTCGAAACTGTAATTTTGAAGCTTCAAGGACCAGCGAGCAATCATATTGTTGGATGGTACTCCGGCATTTATATACCGTAATGGACTGTTGTCAGTTTCGATGATAAAGTGACGTCCTAGAAGGTATCTGGATAGTTTCGTCACACTTTCTACTAAGGCAAGTGCCTCTAATTGTGGAATGGACCATGCCCGCTCTCGAGGCCTTAGTTTTCTTGATATAAAATAAACGGGATGCAGGATGTTGTTGTATTCCTGCAACAGGACTGCCCCAATCGCAACGGAGCTAGCATCTGTTCTCAATCTGAAAGGTAAACGAATGTTGGGCAATTTAAGGATGAGATTATTCGAATTCTTATCAGAAAAGTATGCCAAAACTTTATGAAATGCATTTCGTAGGCAATCATCGTGTACAACTTTTTCAGACTTATCCTTAGTTAGTAAATTAGTAAAAACCTCGGTCAGTTCTGAAAAATCAGGAATGAATTGCCTGTAATAATTTATCAGTCCCAACAAACTCCGGACTTGTTTCTTATTAGTCGGGAGTGACAGTTTTAGAATTTTGGAGACAATTTTGTTGTCTGTCATGACAAAGCCATTGGATATTCTGTACCCCAAAAATGATATCTCTTGGTAAGCCATGCTCACCTTTGAAGGCTTCACTGTCAGTCCGTGCTGTCTGATACGTTCTAGTGTCTGTTCTAGTGTCTTTATATGTTCCGTCATTGTCTCTGTATGGACACAGATGTCGTCGATATAGCAAATAATATTAGGAATGTCAGCTAGGAGGAGTCGTGTCATGCGTACGAATGTGGCTGGGGCATTGACTAGCCCAAATGGAAGTTTGCACCATTCGTACAGTCCCCAAGGCGTGGCAAAAGCTGTTAGATGTCTGCTGTCTTCATGTACAGCTATCTGCCAGTAACCTTTAGACATGTCAAGCGTCGTAAAGAACTTAGCGTCAGTCAGTTCTGTCAGAAGATCGTCAGTGTTTGCCATTGGTTCAAGATCTAAAACAGTTATTTTGTTCAGTTTTCTGTAGTCGATGCAAAGTCGTATGGTGTTGTCCTTTTTGCGTACAATGACCATGGGTGAAGAGAAGTCTGATAAGGATCGTCTGATGATGTTGTTTTTTTCTAAGTTGATAATTTCTTGATGTAATTGTTCTTTGTAATGTAATGGTATCGTGTATGGTCTGCATCTTATGGGTGTGTTTGATGTGAGTGTGATGTGATGCTGTACTAATTCTGTTTGTCCTGGGTTGTCGGAAAAGATGGTGTTGTACTGTTGTATCAACTGTTTGCAACTGTTTGTCTCTGCTTGACTTAAGTTTGGATTGATCTTGATCTCATTCAAGCAGTTTGTCGTGTCTAATGTAGGTGTTGGAATCTCGTCGCTAGAATCGTCATCTTCGTGATCTATTATCACAGTGCAAGCTGTCGTATAGTCTTGTTCGTTGTCTCTGTTGTGGTATGGTCTTAGCATATTTATGTGAAATATTTTGTGTTTGTCTTTTATTAGGATTTCGTAGTCTACAGGTGAGATTTGTCTTGTCACTTTAAAAGGTCCCTGCCACGAATCAGTCAGTAGCTGTCTGTCACTAGGTAGTAGTAGTAGAACGTCCTGTCCAGGTGTCAATGTTATAGTCCTGTTACCTTTGTCTGCGTACTGTCTGTAAGTAGCACCAGATAGTT
The DNA here is from genome assembly GCA_963921405.1 of Cepaea hortensis. Classification (NCBI taxonomy): domain Eukaryota; kingdom Metazoa; phylum Mollusca; class Gastropoda; order Stylommatophora; family Helicidae; genus Cepaea; species Cepaea hortensis. The sequence goes on along the minus strand of OY992893.1, from coordinate 51,832,738 downwards.
TTAGTGCATTTTTAGCAATTTCACATGATTTAATAATCCTTTCACGCAATGATGTTACATACAAGAATGATGATATGGGTTTAAGTACTGGAGTAGAGTCAGTTAACATTTGGTGATAAATTGTTAATGGGCCTCGTGGTTTGGCACCATAGATTAATTCAAAAGGAGAGAAACCGGTACTAGAATGTGGTAATTCTGGGCTAAGCATTTGTATAGCCTCAGTTTGGTTACTTTCATCTTGCACTCTAGCAGCAGCTCTTGTTACTGCGTTCACACACTCAATGACATCAGATGATGATGGAATGATATCGTTAATGATGTGATGAGAACTTAGTGCTGCATTAGCTAACATACATTCAATAGGTGATATGACATTTTCAATGATGACATTTGGTGGTGATGTCGTGTTATCATCAATACATAGTGATGTTATGTCATGATTATGAGGTTTGTCATTCACCTCAGGTAAGTTTCCTATGATTATATCGCACACTGGGTTTGTAAGTGCGGCGCACTTTACTTTCCCGGTGAGGAAAGGTGTTTCAATGTATGCCCATGCTAATGGATATTTCTCAATATTGCCTGAAAATGTTCTACATGTAATGTGCCTACCTGTATAGTCTGTAGGCGTTATGAATGTTGTTTTCAGGCCAATAAGTGTACTTCCGGTGTCGCGAAGTACTGTAGCAAACTTGCCATTAACATACCCGTGATGGATGTCTAATCTGCCTTTTGAGTCTATTACCAAGTTAGCTTCCTCATTGGCAATAGGGATGGCGTGCCCGCATGTTAAGATACCATCTTCATAGAAGGTGTTACAGACAGTGCATTTGTTAGCACTAAATACATCACAAGCCTGTGCTGCATTCACAGGATGTTTCTCTGGATTTTCGTCTTCTGACGCTGAGCTATCGAACAAGGCGGCATTGGCTTTGTTGGTCATATGCCTGCCTCTACAATCCATGCGATGGTGCCCGTAAGCCTTGCAGAGAAAACATTTACGTAAACTTTTGAACGATTTACGCTCTTTGTCTTGTCTGTTTACCATATTTTGCAAGTATGTTTGGTACCCTGGGTTTTTATCGCACATCTCGTTCAAATGGTGAGAAAATTAACAGTGAATGCAATGTCTAAATTTCTCAGAGGTAGGCCTGTTTGGTTTTTGCCTACTATAGTTTTTCTCATAGTTGGCCGCTGCTACCCAGTTACTGTCAGTAGCTTCAGTGGCAAAGCACTGTTTGTTGGCCGTGTAATAGGCCGACCCACGTCTTTCAATTTCTTCCACACTTGTGCATTCATTCTCCTGTAAGAACTTAGAAAACGATGATGGGATAGAAGAAATGATTTTATCTCGAATGATGAGATCTTCTAATCTATCATAACTTTTGTTAATTTTGGCTGCTGAAGTCCATTTGCTGAAAACATCTCGGACTAAACAGAGGTAGTCAGAGAACGTTTGAGTTGATTTTGGACTCAATTTACTGAATTGTTCTCTGTAACCTGCCTCGTCTAACATGAAATGTGCCATTATCTTAGATTTAATATAATGGTACTCTTTTCTGAGTTCTTTGGGGATGGTTTCAATGACTTTAAGAGGTTCCCCAGATAGACTCCTCATATATAGAATATTCCATTCAGAAAGTGGAACTTGGTAATGTTCCATTAAAGTCTCAAAATTTTGAGTAAAGGCTGCTATGCAGTCACCCGAGGTATAGTTACGTACGATACCTTGATACTTCTTATACTGGTTTTCTTTTTCCAGTCTTTCAGATTTCTTTGACTCTTTATTCATCGCAGTCTCAGTGTCAAGTTGTTTCATTTTCAACTGTAACTCTAGTTCTTCTTTCTTACTCTGAGCTGCTATTTCTGCTTTCTTAAGTTCACTGTCTATCTCAGCTTGCTTTGTCTTTGCAGCCATTTCTACTTCGGCTTGCTTTAATGCTGTTTCTGCCTCTGCTTGCTTGGCAGCCATTTCTGCTTGTTTTAGAGCTCTCTCCGCTGCTCTTTCTTCGCGTTCATTATTTTTCTCCTGTACCAGCAGGTATTCAGCGTATTTGTTCTCGCTCCATTTTGTTAATTCATCACCTGTTAGATGCAATTTAATACCCATATCGATGAAATCAAATAATGACGACATGATGGGGAAAATACGTCAATGAAAATCAGCCACACAAAATATGTTATAAATGGTTAGTAATAAACAATTTACAATTTATTTTACTATACGATGCGTGCCTACTATTGCATACGTAAAGTTAAAGTATAGCAAAAATATACTCAAGTGCCCTGGATACGGTGAAGAATGGTTGGACAATCGGGCTAGAAAACTGTAGGGTCGTTACTTCGGAACCACTAATGACCTCTACGGCAAGGTTATGGATGGTACGGAAAAACCTGCTTTGTTTTTGGAAGAAAATAAGTTAGCGTCTATTTGTTGGTGTGTGCCTGCAAGTCACTAAGTGTTGATTAGGTTTGGATGGCGTCAAGTATAATTGTATGTCGTAAGTTTGTCCGTCAACAGTGTTTTTCTCAACAGAAGTTACACTCTTTCCAAAACTCTTTGCGTTCCACAAACTCAATGCACAAAGACAATTTATCTGTATTTGAACACTCAATAACATTGATGACACATCACTTACATCACGATGACATTCAGTAAGGACATAGACATCAAGTTTACAAGATGGCGACAAGGTCAAAATGGCGACAAAATCACAATGTCGACAAGGTCAAACGGTGACAAGTTTCACAAATCACAAATGTTTTACACGCTTACAGGATCAAACAATATGTACTGTACGTTTACAAATGGTTTTACACATATTTAAACAATGTAGTAATGGATCACAATGAGACTTTTACGATCACATTTACATAACTATAACCTTGACCAATTTTACAAGTTCAAGAATTATAGTTTTAAATCGTTAATGACGTATGGTTTAAACAAAGACGAGCAACACACGTCTACATATATTAGGTTCTTAAACAAGGACGAGCAACCCACGTCCACACATGTCAGGACCTTAGAATTGGCTCGTTGGGCTAACACGTGTGAGACAGTACAAGTATAACATGATTCGACGTAAGACTAAACGACACAACGTTTTATGGATTTATTGCCATATTAAATACAGAACGATGATTACAACAATATACAATATATAACTCACGACGCTCACAACCACAATACAGCTCACAAGTCTGACGCTCAAGATGACAGTCGTTCGGCTTTCACCCACAGAGATCCACACAAACGCCTTGCTTTCACCGCACACGTCCTTCCAGTCTCAAGTCCCAGCTCGGTCTGTCGCTAGCGCGCAACTTGCTGACCGCCTCTAGTGGCGTCACGTGGCATGCGTGCGTCTTGTCGTCAGCCTGACCGCTGCTCGCGTGTCAGGTAACAATCTTGCCAGCCGACAATTCTTGTCCGCCGGGTGTCGTAACGATGTTGCTGCATAGCTATCCCATGTTAGGCTCTGACACCTTGCTCTGGAGAAATATCTATGAAATGATTACATCTACGTCGGAAGTCTAAACCAATGTACAATAAGTCATTACCCCTGTCAGGTAATTCAATGCGCACGATATACGGTGTCAAATGCTGCCACCGCGTGAATCAAATTTTTCCTATCGGAAGCGGTTGGGATGTGACGCTGACAATGTCATCAGCGCGGTCGGACGGTGGTTCGATGGCTGCATGCTCGCGATTGGCACACATGTTCACGGTCTGCCTCTAATGTTGTACCGTGTACTTTCTTACCTTCAGAAGGTAAAAGGGCCGAAAAATTCTGGGATGGGGGACCACTTATGACGATCAGAAATCCCCTGTCGAGATTGCTCCGTGGAGGAGTTTTTATCATTACCGTGTATTTTCTGACTAATTTATCCTATCTGTGTAGTTCTTTTCTATTATCGCCTACTTCCTGCTGTATTCAGTACTCTGTCTTCAGTTTTAGGTATATACATTTTCGTTATATTTGTTTCTTTTACTACAACATAAGCTCCCCTCCGTCTCCTTCTATCAGATGTCAACTCTACTCGTCAAGACTTTACGACCGCTACCTACATGACGTGGCCAACCTCACCGATATGACAAGCCCACCCCTCACCTAACCTAACGAAACTAACCCCTGTTCTTTAAGAGAGGAACCCCCTGCCTCAACTAGACCTACCCCTCCCCTCTCCACGAGACCTGTTTAGTCTGCAGGAGTTCTATTCCCTCTCCAACAAGACCTGCAGGTTACCCCATGAGACATGTTACCTATACCTCCCCTCCCCCACAAACCCCATGGCATGCTTCCTCCCCAACTAGGCCTATCTCCCGCACACAAAATCTGTTCCCTCTCCTATGAGACCTACCCCATACCCCACAAGATCTTCATCCCGCTCCCCCCTAAGATCTGCCATCTCCTAGTACGACAAAACTATCTGAAGGTACCCTATGATTTGGGCTCACACGCATTCAGTCTGTCATAACAGTGTCTGGTATTGGTGATTGTCGGTTAACCAGGGCGACATCACTGTCTGATCTTTAGTTCCTTGGTT
>OY992893.1:51805690-51823190 GCA_963921405.1 Cepaea hortensis | reverse complement strand
ATAAAATAATAAGCGCAAAGAACGATGTGTGGGGTGGGTTGGTAAGTGGCGAAAGATGGCGGGGGTGCGTAGTTGGTCAAAGTGGGATATCACCAATGTGTAACTGGGGGTTCTAGTTACTGCCATTGCGCTTGACAGGTTCGAATCTCACTGTGTGGTTGGTATGTGCGGGGTGGTGGTCGAGTATGTAACGGAGCTAGGTTATATCATTGGTGGTTCAAATAGGCTGCGGGGCGATAAGGGTGTCCACCCTAGGCGGAGTTTTCTAAGAGTATATTAAGACGTAAATGTATAACAAGGATGTCTAGTTGCCGCCATAGCGCTAGACAGGTTCGAGTCCTACTGTTTGGTGGGATAGTGTGGCAGTGGCCGAGTATTTAACTGAGCTAGGTGGTGTCACTGACGGTTCGAATAACGCCCCTGGTCGCTAACTATACCCAACATAGGCGCCAGAGAAGCGAATCACGATGTGTCACTTTGCATTCTCCTCAGAAACGTCAGTTCCACAGCCAGCAGATTCAGCGGGACTGCTCATTGTCTTCACATTCATACAAAAGTACAGGTTCAACACTCTTTTTCTCGTAGCAATTGCCATCTTTTTACTGGTCAATACGTTTTTCAGCTTGCAAAATGTTATCTTCGCCACGGCGATTCTTGTGCTAATCTCTTCAAGGCATCTCCCATCAGTGGTTATGACTGTTCCGAGATACTTGTATCTACTCACTTGTTTCAGAATATTCCCATTTACATGTATATTACATAGTGGTATTTCATTCTTCATAGTGACAATCATAACCCGTGTCGTTTTATAATTTAATTCTAACCCTAGTTGTTCACCGGGTGCAACAACCGCCTCTACTAAATATTGCAGATCCTGCGCAGTGTCTGTTGATTACATAAATTATATGAAGGCAGTTCACAAGTTAAATTAGATGAAGACATTTTATTACAGAAATTAAATGAAGACATTTGACTAGAAATATTTAATAAAACGACGAAAAAACGGAGATCTACCGGCATGAGAAAAGCTTATAAGTATGGTATTGTCAGTTCCTGTGAACATATTTAGCAGAAGCATTCTGCATAGTATATGCATATTTAGCTTTAAGGTGAAATCAATACTGCTGTACCGATCGGAAACAAGAAAAACGAATAAAACAACTACTAATAAACAACAAACATTCATTAACGGGTGCCCACGTAGTTCATCCTTGGCGTTGATGTCTCATTCAACAATTAGTATAATGCCTGAAGTCAAATTTGCGGCTTCAAAATATGTGTTCATAGCATATTTATATATGAAGATATATTCAAGGTGATTTTAAAGGACAAATTTCCTCATGTCACACGCTGCAAAAGACATATTTCACTCAAACTTAAACATTAAGAGTGGAAAAGAGTATGTTGTAGATACTGTTTTTTTTTTTCCCTTTTGTTTCTAGTGGAACCTGGTAATTTGTTGTTCTATCTGGGCATGGTATGTATATTTTCACCACATTTTCACTGATGTTTTTCATTTTGTCTGCTCATTGCCCACGCTGCACAGTCATACAAAAGTACATATTCTATGAAAGACAGAGACAATTTGCAGATATTATTAAACAAAATGACAAATCGGAGGTCAGCTAACATGTACGTATTTGTAAATAAGGATACACAGCGATGTCTATTATATAACGATAACAAAGGTATTTAGTTGTAGAAAACTACCGTGCCTCCCAGGCAAACGGCGGTAGGCTAGTGACTATGTTTAGATTAGCTGTGATGGCACCAGCTGGAGATATTAATCAGCTACCTGGTACCCAGTGAAGATGACACGATAAACGAGGCGGTATATGCCGTGTGGCCCTGAACAAAACCAACAATGAAACAAAAATGGTAATGAAACGTTGCGTCGCCGCGAAGCATTATTTTATAAACCAAAGATTACAATCGATCTGAGAGGGTAATAATAGACAGTCTAAGCCTACCAGAAAGAGGTGTCTAATACACTGGGTACCAACGACAGACAGCTGGTCAAGAAGAAGCAATACACAGTATATAAAGTTAGGACTAAATAAACCGTAGTTTAAAGAATTCAAGTACATTATTACAAGTTAAATTACATAATAAAATAAATACAGTGATATGTATAAAATTATAAAAAAAACAAAAAAGAAGAAAACACCAGTGTTACATTAGCAAATAAGTGAAAAACACAACGGTATGAATACGTTGGTGTATTAGATACATACAAATGGTACACACAACATGCCATTATGTCAGCGTGACCGCTATCTGTTATATATTGCGACCAAATTACACCGATCGCCCCTCACGTCAGTGTAACAGACTAACACTTAAACCAAGCGCCCACTATCTATTCTATATTGTTGCCAACAATTTTGTGCATGCCGCCATCCTTTGATGGGAGTCTGATTGATGAAGCCTGTCAGGAAACAACCATAGATACATAGTAAAAGTGACGTGAGAATACAAATCCAAGCGTATTGACTCTCGGTGTATCGTTATTCACGTAACGTTTCCTATTTCCTGCTCCAGTCTATTGTTGTAAAATCTTACCAAAGTGGCCACTGTGGACCAAATCTACATGAAGGAAGTAGGATAGATGCGGTTGTCATATGTGTCTTATAGGGCTTGGTCATTGGTTTTTTAAAACTTATCGATGGAAGAGAAGGACCCTTACACTACAAACAGAATAAACATTTACATTAATAATACCCATAACAAACACATGACCATCTACACTGGCTGTGACAAAAGTGACAGTCTGCTTAGAGAAAACAGCGAATTTTCAACGAAAACATAGTCTGTGTGTTATCTCCTTGGAAACGTAAATCTGGTTATATTTAAATCACCCTATGCATTCATGTCCCCCATGAAAACTAATGTAATGTCTGAAGAAGTCAAATTTTGAGGCTTCAAAATATGTTTTCGTAGTATATGTATATATGAATATATATACATGTGTTTTCTAACAACAAATGTCCGCATGTCGCGCTTTACATCCATACACAAGTATAGGTTCTATGAACGACACAACACCTACAAGTTACTAAGATTGGCACTGGGTTACCAACAACATTTGCGTCTAGAGTCAATACAACAGGACAAGACAATGCTTTTTTCGGCCTCTGATTGAGAACAACAGATATAAACGTAATTATGCAATTACCTCTTTACCACAGTACCGAGAAAGTTAAAAATATCATTTTAAATACGCTGACGACCATAGTAACACAACCAGTTAATTCTACTTGCTCACTTTGTGTATTACCCACACCTACTATAGATTGCAGAAAATACTCATTGTCTACAACCAAGCTGAAAAATATCGGTAAAAATTATAAATGCCTCGTCCGATTTCATAAAAAGAAGGAAATAATGTTAGCCAAATGTGAAAATATCGGTCAAACTTCTAAATGGCTCATCAAAACTTATAAAAAATAGGAAAATTTGTTAACCTAATGAGAAAAATATTGACCCTGTAAAGAAATATTTACAACAAAATTATAAAAATTAGGAACATTTGTTAACCTAATGAGAGAAAATATCGACCAAAGAGAGCAATATTTCATCTAATCTTATAAAAAGTAGGAACATTTGTCAGCCGAAATGGGGAAAAGGTCGGTCAAATACATAAATATCTCAACAAATTATAAAACGTAGGAAAAAATAGTGGTCAAAGACAGAAATATCTCATCCGAACTTATAACAAGTAAGAAAATATACTAGTAAAATCAAGAAACATGTCGGCCGAAGTAATACAATAGGCAGAACGAGGGACAAACTTATAAATATTTCATTCAAACTTATAAAGACTATGATAAAATGTTATCCAAATCAAATAACAGGCTGACCAAACTTAATTAGCTCATCCAACCTTATAAATAGTAGGACAATTTGTTAGCCAAATAGGCAAAATATTGGTCAGATACACAAATATCTCAATCAATTTTATAAAAAGTAGGAGAAAAGGCTAGTCAAACTAATAAAAATGGTGGCCAAATACATAAATATCTCAACGAAAATTATAAAAAGTAGGAAAATTGTAAGTCAAATGTAAAAAATATGGGGCAAATAGGAAATCATATTAACTAAATGGGAAAAATATCGCTCAAACTTATAAATAACGCGTCCAAACTTATAAAAAGTAGGAAAATGTGTTAGCCGAATGGTGAAAATATTGCTCAAATTAAGAATCATGTCGACCGAAGTAGGAAAATACGTGATTCAATGTATAAAAACGTTGGGTAAATACAGAAATATGTCGACCAAATTGATAAAAATCTCCGCCAAACTTATGAAATGTAGGAACATTTGTTAACCAAAAGGGGAAAATGTCGGCCAAATACAGAAATAGCTCCACCAAGCTTATGAAAAGTAGGAACATTTGTTAACCAAAGGGAAAAAAAAAAAATATTGGCCATGTAAAGAAATAGCGCATCCAAATTGACAAAATATAGGAAACTTTATTAGCCAAAGGTGAAATCTATTGACCAAGTAAATAAATTCCTCGTCCAACCCCATAAAAGGTAGGAAAATTTCTTACCCAAATGTGAAAAAGATCCGCCAAACTTATAAATGTCTCATCCAAACTTATAAAAAGTAGGAAAACAATACTAGCCAAATCAACTAAAAGGCTGACCAAACTTATAAATATATCATCCAAACTGACCAAAGTAATAAAAATATTGGGTAAATATAGAAATATGTCGACCAAACTTTTACAAATCTCCGGTAAATTTATGAAAAATAGGAAATTTTGTTAACTAAATGTGAAAAAATATCGACCAAACTTATAAAAAGCTCTGCCAAACTTATGAAATGTAGGAAACTTTGTTAACCCACACGAAGACAATTATTAACCAAAGATAGAAAAATATCGACCTAAATAGGAAAATTTGTTAGCCAAATGGGAAAAATATTGGCCAAGTAAACACATATTTCAACCAAACTTATAACTATGTCATCCAAATTTACAACAACAACAACAAAAATAGGAAAATTTGTCGACCAAGTAAGAAAATATATTACCAAAACTGGAAAAGATACTAATCAAAGTGAGAAAAACACCAACCAAACTAAGAAATATGTATGGTAAGGTAAGAAAAAAGTTGGCCAAAGTAATAAATACGCTAGCCAAAGGAAAAAATATTAACCATAAGGAGAAAAAATTATAGCAAACTAAGAAATTTGCTTTCACAACTTGTCGAATTGCCCTACCAACTACCCCGTTTGCTTTCACAACTTATCAAATTGACCAATTAACCACACAAATTCCCCACTGACTCTCACAATTTTACCACTTGCCATTACAACGTGTCGACTCCCGCTCACAATTTACCCAAAGGGGTTTACTATAGGTATTATATATCCACAATCAAGCGCTCTCACACTCACAAGAATAACGAAATACTGGGATTTAAGCCTGTTTTTAATCAATTTCTTTGTTTGCAGTCAAAGCATAGAAATTCCGCCAACCACCTTGGTGTTGAAATATCCAAGGACTTAGTTTATCAGCCATGTATTCGCCTACAGATTTAGCGAAGTCCTCTTCCAGGTCTTGGACATTCACATCGGCGTTGTAAGAATTATCAACCAGATGCTTACCCAGACGCATGCCAAAGGTAAAAAGCATAATTATTCTCCCATAGTTGATGACGTTATCACCAAAGAATTCATCACTGACTAAAACAAAGACTTGGAAAATATGATCGGGCTTGATACTGTCTTCTAGTCTCGTGAACAACACAGATTGTTGTTTGGCTATTTGACCGACTAAACCAGACAACGTCGAGTTATTTGCCTTTTTGGAATTGTAGGAACTAATAATAGTCAGCGCCATATTCACTATCTCGCTATGAACTTGTTTCAAGTCAATCGTTGCTTGTGTCATTATTATACTGATAGCTAATGTTCATCAAAAGATGTCTAGCAGTCAAACTGCTGATCCATTATTGTGAAACGGTGCAAAGTGGTCAAAATGGATAATAACATAATATTTGTATAAAGAGATGGAATCGTCTCTTCTGGTTGGTCAAATTACCCAACCTACTGGAGATAAAACGGTTGTCACCGAAACCACTAGACGCGTGTTTTAGACAAGGGATGTGATTATCGATCAGTATGGTCACTGGTAATTAAAATTTAAAAAGTAAAGTTCGACAAGAACATTCAACTTGTCTAAAACACGCGTCTAGTGGTTTCGGTGACAACCGTTTTATCTCCAGTAGGTTGGGTAATTTGACCAACCAGAAGAGACGATTCCATCTCTTTATACAAATATTATGTTATTATCCATTTTGACCACTTTGCACCGTTTCACAATAATGGATCAGCAGTTTGACTGCTAGACATCTTTTGATGAACATTAGCTATCAGTATAATAATGACACAAGCAACGATTGACTTGAAACAAGTTCATAGCGAGATAGTGAATATGGCGCTGACTATTATTAGTTCCTACAATTCCAAAAAGGCAAATAACTCGACGTTGTCTGGTTTAGTCGGTCAAATAGCCAAACAACAATCTGTGTTGTTCACGAGACTAGAAGACAGTATCAAGCCCGATCATATTTTCCAAGTCTTTGTTTTAGTCAGTGGTGAATTCTTTGGTGATAACGTCATCAACTATGGGAGAATAATTATGCTTTTTACCTTTGGCATGCGTCTGGGTAAGCATCTGGTTGATAATTCTTACAACGCCGATGTGAATGTCCAAGACCTGGAAGAGGACTTCGCTAAATCTGTAGGCGAATACATGGCTGATAAACTAAGTCCTTGGATATTTCAACACCAAGGTGGTTGGCGGAATTTCTATGCTTTGACTGCAAACAAAGAAATTGATTAAAAACAGGCTTAAATCCCAGTATTTCGTTATTCTTGTGAGTGTGAGAGCGCTTGATTGTGGATATATAATACCTATAGTAAACCCCTTTGGGTAAATTGTGAGCGGGAGTCGACACGTTGTAATGGCAAGTGGTAAAATTGTGAGAGTCAGTGGGGAATTTGTGTGGTTAATTGGTCAATTTGATAAGTTGTGAAAGCAAACGGGGTAGTTGGTAGGGCAATTCGACAAGTTGTGAAAGCAAATTTCTTAGTTTGCTATAATTTTTTCTCCTTATGGTTAATATTTTTTCCTTTGGCTAGCGTATTTATTACTTTGGCCAACTTTTTTCTTACCTTACCATACATATTTCTTAGTTTGGTTGGTGTTTTTCTCACTTTGATTAGTATCTTTTCCAGTTTTGGTAATATATTTTCTTACTTGGTCGACAAATTTTCCTATTTTTGTTGTTGTTGTTGTAAATTTGGATGACATAGTTATAAGTTTGGTTGAAATATGTGTTTACTTGGCCAATATTTTTCCCATTTGGCTAAAAAAATTTCCTATTTAGGTCGATATTTTTCTATCTTTGGTTAATAATTGTCTTCGTGTGGGTTAACAAAGTTTCCTACATTTCATAAGTTTGGCAGAGCTTTTTATAAGTTTGGTCGATATTTTTTCACATTTAGTTAACAAAATTTCCTATTTTTCATAAATTTACCGGAGATTTGTAAAAGTTTGGTCGACATATTTCTATATTTACCCAATATTTTTATTACTTTGGTCAGTTTGGATGATATATTTATAAGTTTGGTCAGCCTTTTAGTTGATTTGGCTAGTATTGTTTTCCTACTTTTTATAAGTTTGGATGAGACATTTATAAGTTTGGCGGATCTTTTTCACATTTGGGTAAGAAATTTTCCTACCTTTTATGGGGTTGGACGAGGAATTTATTTACTTGGTCAATAGATTTCACCTTTGGCTAATAAAGTTTCCTATATTTTGTCAATTTGGATGCGCTATTTCTTTACATGGCCAATATTTTTTTTTTCCCCTTTGGTTAACAAATGTTCCTACTTTTCATAAGCTTGGTGGAGCTATTTCTGTATTTGGCCGACATTTTCCCCTTTTGGTTAACAAATGTTCCTACATTTCATAAGTTTGGCGGAGATTTTTATCAGTTTGGTCGACATATTTCTGTATTTACCCAACGTTTTTATACATTGAATCACGTATTTTCCTACTTCGGTCGACATGATTCTTAATTTGAGCAATATTTTCACCATTTGGCTAACACATTTTCCTACTTTTTATAAGTTTGGACGCGTTATTTATAAGTTTGAGCGATATTTTTCCCATTTAGTTAATATGATTTCCTATTTGCCCCATATTTTTTACATTTGACTTACAATTTTCCTACTTTTTATAATTTTCGTTGAGATATTTATGTATTTGGCCACCATTTTTATTAGTTTGACTAGCCTTTTCTCCTACTTTTTATAAAATTGATTGAGATATTTGTGTATCTGACCAATATTTTGCCTATTTGGCTAACAAATTGTCCTACTATTTATAAGGTTGGATGAGCTAATTAAGTTTGGTCAGCCTGTTATTTGATTTGGATAACATTTTATCATAGTCTTTATAAGTTTGAATGAAATATTTATAAGTTTGTCCCTCGTTCTGCCTATTGTATTACTTCGGCCGACATGTTTCTTGATTTTACTAGTATATTTTCTTACTTGTTATAAGTTCGGATGAGATATTTCTGTCTTTGACCACTATTTTTTCCTACGTTTTATAATTTGTTGAGATATTTATGTATTTGACCGACCTTTTCCCCATTTCGGCTGACAAATGTTCCTACTTTTTATAAGATTAGATGAAATATTGCTCTCTTTGGTCGATATTTTCTCTCATTAGGTTAACAAATGTTCCTAATTTTTATAATTTTGTTGTAAATATTTCTTTACAGGGTCAATATTTTTCTCATTAGGTTAACAAATTTTCCTATTTTTTATAAGTTTTGATGAGCCATTTAGAAGTTTGACCGATATTTTCACATTTGGCTAACATTATTTCCTTCTTTTTATGAAATCGGACGAGGCATTTATAATTTTTACCGATATTTTTCAGCTTGGTTGTAGACAATGAGTATTTTCTGCAATCTATAGTAGGTGTGGGTAATACACAAAGTGAGCAAGTAGAATTAACTGGTTGTGTTACTATGGTCGTCAGCGTATTTAAAATGATATTTTTAACTTTCTCGGTACTGTGGTAAAGAGGTAATTGCATAATTACGTTTATATCTGTTGTTCTCAATCAGAGGCCGAAAAAAGCATTGTCTTGTCCTGTTGTATTGACTCTAGACGCAAATGTTGTTGATAACCCAGTGCCAATCTTAGTAACTTGTAGGTGTTGTGTCGTTCATAGAACCTATACTTGTGTATGGATGTAAAGCGCGACATGCGGACATTTGTTGTTAGAAAACACATGTATATATATTCATATATACATATACTACGAAAACATATTTTGAAGCCTCAAAATTTGACTTCTTCAGACATTACATTAGTTTTCATGGGGGACATGAATGCATAGGGTGATTTAAATATAACCAGATTTACGTTTCCAAGGAGATAACACACAGACTATGTTTTCGTTGAAAATTCGCTGTTTTCTCTAAGCAGACTGTCACTTTTGTCACAGCCAGTGTAGATGGTCATGTGTTTGTTATGGGTATTATTAATGTAAATGTTTATTCTGTTTGTAGTGTAAGGGTCCTTCTCTTCCATCGATAAGTTTTAAAAAACCAATGACCAAGCCCTATAAGACACATATGACAACCGCATCTATCCTACTTCCTTCATGTAGATTTGGTCCACAGTGGCCACTTTGGTAAGATTTTACAACAATAGACTGGAGCAGGAAATAGGAAACGTTACGTGAATAACGATACACCGAGAGTCAATACGCTTGGATTTGTATTCTCACGTCACTTTTACTATGTATCTATGGTTGTTTCCTGACAGGCTTCATCAATCAGACTCCCATCAAAGGATGGCGGCATGCACAAAATTGTTGGCAACAATATAGAATAGATAGTGGGCGCTTGGTTTAAGTGTTAGTCTGTTACGCTGACGTGAGGGGCGATCGGTGTAATTTGGTCGCAATATATAACAGATAGCGGTCACGCTGACATAATGGCATGTTGTGTGTACCATTTGTATGTATCTAATACACCAACGTATTCATACCGTTGTGTTTTTCACTTATTTGCTAATGTAACACTGGTGTTTTCTTCTTTTTTGTTTTTTTATAATTTTATACATATCACTGTATTTATTTTATTATGTAATTTAACTTGTAATAATGTACTTGAATTCTTTAAACTACGGTTTATTTAGTCCTAACTTTATATACTGTGTATTGCTTCTTCTTGACCAGCTGTCTGTCGTTGGTACCCAGTGTATTAGACACCTCTTTCTGGTAGGCTTAGACTGTCTATTATTACCCTCTCAGATCGATTGTAATCTTTGGTTTATAAAATAATGCTTCGCGGCGACGCAACGTTTCATTACCATTTTTGTTTCATTGTTGGTTTTGTTCAGGGCCACACGGCATATACCGCCTCGTTTATCGTGTCATCTTCACTGGGTACCAGGTAGCTGATTAATATCTCCAGCTGGTGCCATCACAGCTAATCTAAACATAGTCACTAGCCTACCGCCGTTTGCCTGGGAGGCACGGTAGTTTTCTACAACTAAATACCTTTGTTATCGTTATATAATAGACATCGCTGTGTATCCTTATTTACAAATACGTACATGTTAGCTGACCTCCGATTTGTCATTTTGTTTAATAATATCTGCAAATTGTCTCTGTCTTTCATAGAATATGTACTTTTGTATGACTGTGCAGCGTGGGCAATGAGCAGACAAAATGAAAAACATCAGTGAAAATGTGGTGAAAATATACATACCATGCCCAGATAGAACAACAAATTACCAGGTTCCACTAGAAACAAAGGGGGGAAAAAAAACAGTATCTACAACATACTCTTTTCCACTCTTAATGTTTAAGTTTGAGTGAAATATGTCTTTTGCAGCGTGTGACATGAGGAAATTTGTCCTTTAAAATCACCTTGAATATATCTTCATATATAAATATGCTATGAACACATATTTTGAAGCCGCAAATTTGACTTCAGGCATTATACTAATTGTTGAATGAGACATCAACGCCAAGGATGAACTACGTGGGCACCCGTTAATGAATGTTTGTTGTTTATTAGTAGTTGTTTTATTCGTTTTTCTTGTTTCCGATCGGTACAGCAGTATTGATTTCACCTTAAAGCTAAATATGCATATACTATGCAGAATGCTTCTGCTAAATATGTTCACAGGAACTGACATTACCATACTTATAAGCTTTTCTCATGCCGGTAGATCTCCGTTTTTTCGTCGTTTTATTAAATATTTCTAGTCAAATGTCTTCATTTAATTTCTGTAATAAAATGTCTTCATCTAATTTAACTTGTGAACTGCCTTCATATAATTTATGTAATTTATGCAACAGACACTGCGCAGGATCTGCAATATTTAGTAGAGGCGGTTGTTGCACCAGGTGAACAACTAGGGTTAGAATTAAATTATAAAACGACACGGGTTATGATTGTCACTATGAAGAATGAAATACCACTATGTAATATACATGTAAATGGGAATATTCTGAAACAAGTGAGTAGATACAAGTATCTCGGAACAGTCATAACCACTGATGGGAGATGCCTTGAAGAGATTAGCACAAGAATCGCCGTGGCGAAGATAACATTTTGCAAGCTGAAAAACGTATTGACCAGTAAAAAGATGGCAATTGCTACGAGAAAAAGAGTGTTGAACCTGTACTTTTGTATGAATGTGAAGACAATGAGCAGTCCCGCTGAATCTGCTGGCTGTGGAACTGACGTTTCTGAGGAGAATGCAAAGCGACACATCGTGATTCGCTTCTCTGGCGCCTATGTTGGGTATAGTTAGCGACCAGGGGCGTTATTCGAACCGTCAGTGACACCACCTAGCTCAGTTAAATACTCGGCCACTGCCACACTATCCCACCAAACAGTAGGACTCGAACCTGTCTAGCGCTATGGCGGCAACTAGACATCCTTGTTATACATTTACGTCTTAATATACTCTTAGAAAACTCCGCCTAGGGTGGACACCCTTATCGCCCCGCAGCCTATTTGAACCACCAATGATATAACCTAGCTCCGTTACATACTCGACCACCACCCCGCACATACCAACCACACAGTGAGATTCGAACCTGTCAAGCGCAATGGCAGTAACTAGAACCCCCAGTTACACATTGGTGATATCCCACTTTGACCAACTACGCACCCCCGCCATCTTTCGCCACTTACCAACCCACCCCACACATCGTTCTTTGCGCTTATTATTTTATTCCGACATCGCCCTTGATTAAAAACAGATGGCACCAGCGACCTCCCTCGACCCCGACACTGATATTCAACTGCCGGCAATATCGACTTTTTGCTCACAGATGTTCGCCGATCTTACCAAAGATACAAATACATCAACCCGTATCAGCCTGAGCACACCAATCGATTATGCAATCGTCTACACAAACGGAAAGATAATTAATGCATTACACCGGCTGGCATATTCTGAATCAATTAGCAAACCTGGCGCCATAGTTTAATTGATCTTTCCATTGTTAACCCCGATGCTCTGATTAAAAAACGACAGCTGACACTTTAAAAAACGAGGCAGGAGCTGGAAGGCATGAGGCAGGCCACAACCCACCCACCGCGAGACATGAGACATAGACGAGACATGAGACGAGAATGAGCAATGAGATATATCTCATTGCTCATTGCTCATTAAGATGGATTTACAACATGTAGTACTACTCACGTTAACAGACACAACACTTATAAAAACGATCCTGCGAGCAAGAGGTAGACGATACACGACGGGAGATAACATCAAGATATGGACGATCAGCAATCTGACAGAATGAACAGTCAGGGCGAGAGACAGGCAGTGTTGGAGATCAATTGCAGCCAACCTTCACTGTGAAGACGGCAACTGATTTATTTAAACGACTAAATAATCCTGCATAGCATTAGACCACAGTTTGAGGCTCGGTACCTAGCCAGAAAAATACCGTAACATCGCTTTTAGACAACATATTAATGGAGAGAAGGTGGCGTGAAGAGCGAACAAAGGGATGCATAGACAGCATCCGTTTAGAAGAAGCTAAAGTTTGCCTTTGTGTATCGCGAGAACACATTTCGAAGACTTCATTACCATCTGAGCTGAATCGATTGAATACAGGCCTGGTTCAGTTCTTAGAATTAACTGACCTTTAGAAAGAGGTTTTTAAAAAAAAAAAAAAATAAATAAAAATAAACATGACAGCCTAATAGTTGGGAGCTTAGCACAGTATAGAAGAGAAACTCTCGAAGGGAGAATTAATACATAATTGGAGTGCTTAAAAACTAGCATACAAGAAGCAAATCTCATCGTGCCAGTGAAAGTATATTTTGAAAAATTAAAAGCTATGCATAAAAGCATGAGAGAAATTATTCAAACAAACGAAATTCAAGAACAGACCAGAGTATTCAACAAATGACAAAGACATGCCTCAAAGTGCAGAGCTGTTAAACAAACATGGATTTAAACAAAATGCAAAGAATCCGAGCATCTTGAAATAAAACACATTATAAACGAAAATGCATTTTAGGAAAATTATGAATAATAATAATAATATAAACGAACAATATTGTTTCACAAATAAAACCTTCAAAAATTGCTGATTTAACAATGAAATGAGCATAGTGCATATATTTCCTGTTCAATGACAAGAATAACACAAAAGAAATGTTCGCGTGATGGAGAGGGATACTTGTCATTTTTTTTTTTTTAAGCATATCCTTTACAGGACATCGCTGTCAACAGCAGCATCTTTCAGCTGTCTGTTGATTTCTTGGCAAGATTACGCTCAGTAGTTTGCCATTGCTTTCTGAGCGGCCGGCTCAGTATCCCGCAAGTCACCAGCGGGGGTCGAACCGCTCCCAGTTCTCTCCCACTACGAGACTCTGCGTGATAAACGGGATTACGGAGAAAGTGTTGTAACCCCTCAGCCAGAGAGACCGGCATACTTGTCATAGGAAGAGCTAATCACACGCAAACATAAGTTCAGTGTACTTCCCAGTTATAGCAACTATTATAGTGAGTTTACAAATGTTTGCACGTTGGATTTATTGAAATGTATCAGTTGCATCGTTATGAAATTTGTCCTGCCTTCTTACATTTACTCCCACCCAAGGAATATGTCTTTGATAGGTCCAAAGACAACTGAAATCATGGAAAGCAGCGAAATTTCTTTGATGTTTCAGCGTAAAGGTGTTGAATTCAAGCTAACAAACTTGTTTTACAGCAATGCAAGACAATTCGGGTAACGTTCCAAGGCGTATCCGTGCCACTATGTAACGTGCTTCTCATAAGGAAATTCTTCTGCACTGAATATTCATTATTGAACACTGATGTTTCCGTTATTATATGTACTTCATCTCTGACCTGTAAACTAGATATTGCATGTAAACAAACATTGAGATCTGTTGTAAAATCTCTAGAATAAAAAAAATGGTGGTACATAATGATCAGGTTATATGCTATATCTCATCATTTTCCATCAATTTGTTACTGAGTTATAAATGTGTTGTACCGGGCAAAACATTTGTGAACGCTCTATAGTAGTAGAAGCACGAGTATGGACTGCCGTCGTGTTAAAAGCGAGAGAACAAAGCCAAAACAAGTCATATATGTGCAATACTCATTAGAACCGTGCACATTAGTCGTCAAAACTGAAGTAAAGATGGCTTTGTCAATAATGACATGGGTGTTTGAGAGAAGAAGGTCATTGAAATGTACCATACAGGAACATCTCCAGGGATACCTCATTCTTATTAAAGTTAACCGGAAGACCACACGCTGTGAATCGTGAACTTAATACGTTACGAGTCTAACGTATTCCCCCAATCATACCAGATATTATTCTTAATAAAAATAGACCTAGACAAGGAAGAATACGAACAGCAGGTTGCTTTCCGTAACAACAATTGATTCAAATAGACTGCTAACAAGTAACAATATATGAAACCTTCTTCTAACACTACGTCTTTCTTTCCTTTTTTCTGTCTTTTCTTTTCGTCTTTCTCTCCATTTTCTTCTTTTTCTTCTCCTTTCCTCCTTCTCCTCCTTCTTCATCTACTTCTTTCTATTTTGCTTTTCTCTTCTTCTTCTTCTTCTGCTACTTCTTCTTCTTCTTCTTCTTCTTCTTCTTCTTCTTCTTCTTCGTCTTCTTCTTCTTCTTCTTCTTCTCATTCTTCCTCCTCTTCCTCCTTCTTCGTCCTCTTCTTCTTCTTCATCTTCTTCTTCTTCCCCTTCTTCTTCTTATACTTTCCTCCACCTCTGATTCTTCCTTCTCCTTTTCCTTATGCTTCTTTCACTTCTTTTTCTTCAGCCGTGTTGTATCCCTGTCATGGAGAAAAGACCCAACACTTTCTCAAGACCTGGCTATCTCTCATTATAACCTACACGCATTTCCTGTGTTATTAATCTATGTCAGTAATCCTTGTTTCCGAGTGCCTTCAGATCATCCAGTAAGTAGATCGTGTGTTTTCTGGAGAAGACCTTTCTTTCACCGTGCTTCCGACAGACTTTCTCAATGTGTGCTCAAGCGGGTTCCTAATTCACGGGATTTGTTTATGTCCATATTGAGGATTCTGCCCTGCCATCTTAGTCGTCTTGCGTGTGCGTTAGTTAATTAATGTTAGTAATTTATTAGTAAACGGTTTGCCATTCTCTCCGTTTCTCATTCATTCAGCAGTACTGATTTACCAAAAGAGTTCGGTCACCGAAAATGTGGACCATATATCTAACATGCTTTGTGGCATATATCTGCGCTTTCCTACAATTTATTTTAATTGGGGAGGTTGCAATAATGTAATGGCTAACTATATAGAACATATGTATGGATGTGAAAAGTGGACGGTGAGTAGACTAGCTGAAAATCATCTAAAGGCAGTGGAAATGTGGTTTCTGGGGAAAATGCAAAATAATACCACGGACAGACAGAAAAGATATAAGAGGCAAATTCAACAGCAAACTGATTAGAGAAATTAGACGTAGACAGTCATTTTTTTTTTTTGGGGGGGGGGGGCTTTATGAGAAAAAATAAACTAGAGAACTTGGTGACCGCTGACAAGATTGAGGGGACAAGAACAATGAGAAGGCAGAAAAGTAACTATGTGGATGGCTTGGCGATGTGGCATGGTCGGGATAAGAACACAGAGCTGATCCACAACTCTGGTGATCGTGTAAGATGGCGAAACATGACCACCCAAGCTTACCAAGATAGCACATGATGATTATGAGCCGTTCCTCCGACGGCCCAGTGGTCATGGTCACAAATTAAAGACTGCTCAGAGCAGCAGGTCGCTCCAGCCTATAATGAAAATAAAGTAAATGGCCCTTGTACGCGCCCTAGGGAGCAATGTGAATATGGTCGTAGACCCAGATTTGTGTGGGCCAATCGACACCCGCTGGGTGATGTAGTCAGTAACCACGCCATCCACAGCCTGGGATGAGTACCCAGAAAATTTTGGGATGTGAGGGCGAACGGCGTGATACTGACCACTTGAGCTCTGAGTCCCCATTGGTGCATTCAACTGTGGTTCAAGAACCATAAGCCCAATACGCCACAAGGTGTTCAAAAATGGTCCTTAACTGTACTAACTACAATTTTAATAACTAGACTACGTTTTGGCGGTGCAGAATATTGGCATATTGTGTACTTTTTCTCAATACATAATGTTTTCCCGTGTACAAAAATACAATGAAAGCCATTTACATTTCATTAAGGAATATGAGGAATGTTTGATTAGATCTAACTATATTTTAATTTACAGACAGGCTGACCGAGTTTACTTTCCCCGAACAAATAAATAAGCCATCCTATTTAAGTCAAGACGATGTTTGAATTCTTGCTTCCTTAATAAGCACAAGGCCTTCACAAAAGCAGTGCTAGTGCAAAGTTGCGACCGAACGCAACAACGAGCAAATATATTAATCTTTCTCGTGTTAGATCTGTCATATATGAAAGAAGACGCACAGACAGATAAATCATTTTTGTGTGTTTGAATTTCATTATGTTAATTATTGTGTCTGCTGTTGATTGCAGACGGCTGAAATGAATTTCATTTCATGGAGATATATATAGTGTTATTTTTTCACGGGGATGCAATAATGTATTTTTACAATTCGAATGTTTTCATAAATAGAACACTATCTTCTTTTATATGTGTCTGTCTTCATGCCTGCCTGCCTGCAGAAAGACAGAAGATAGACAGACAGATAAGTAGGAAGGCAGACAGGCATCCATCACAACACAAAAACACAAACACTCTCACCCACAGACCCACCTACCCATCCATTCATGTCTACTTAGAAACCAACCAATCTACGTATATACCCATCCACCCAACGTCCCATGACAGAGAGGCAGGCAGGCAGGCGGGAGGAATCTTGGGCAGACACTGGACAGGCGAGAGCGCACTCACGCACAGTTATATTGCATGCACGT
>OY992893.1:51783190-51800690 GCA_963921405.1 Cepaea hortensis | reverse complement strand
TCTATACTCACTGTGCCCTTTCTGTCCCTACGTCAAGATCCCATCTATACTCACTGTGTCCTTTCTGTCCCTACGTCAAGATCCCATCTATACTCACTGTGCCCTTTCTGTCCCTACGTCAAGATCCCATCTATACTCACTGTGCCCTTTCTGTCCCTACGTCAAGATCCCATCTATACTCACTGTGTCCTTTCTGTCCCTATGTCAAGATCCCATCTATACTCACTGTGCCCTTTCTGTCACTACGTCATGATCCACCTGTTCTACACTCACTGTGTCAAGATCCGATCGTTCTACACTCACTGTGTCCTTTCTGTCCCTACGTCAAGATCCCATCTACACTCACTGTGTCCTTTCTGTCCCTACGTCAAGATCACATCTACACTCACTGTGTCCTTTCTGTCCCTACGTCAAGATCCACTCGTTCTACACTCACTGTGTCCTTTCTGTCCCTATGTCAAGATCACATCTACACTCACTGTGTCCTTTCTGTCTCTACGTCAAGATCCACTCGTACTACACTCACTGTGTCAAGATCAACTCGTTCTACACTCACTGTGCCCTTTCTGTCCCTACGTCAAGATCCCATCTATACTCACTGTGCCCTTTCTGTTCCTACGTCAAGATCCCATCTATACTCACTGTGCCCTTTCTGTCCCTACGTCAAGATCCCATCTATACGCACTGTGCCCTTTCTGTCCCTATGTCAAGATCCCATCTATACTCACTGTGGCCCTTCCTGTCCCTATGTCAAGATCCGCTCGTTCTACACTCACTGTGTCAAGATCCACTCCTTCTAGACTCAATGTGTCCTGTCTGTCCCTACGTCAAGATCCCATCTACTCTCACTGTGCCCTTTTTGTCCCTACGTCAACATCCCATCCATACTCACTGTGCCCTTTCTGTCCCTACGTCAAGATCCCATCTACACTCACTGTGCCCTTTCTGTCCCTACGTTAAGATCCCTTCTACACTCACTGTGTCCTTTCTGTCCCTACGTCAAGATTCCATCATTACTCACTGTGTCCTTTCTGTCCCTACGTCAAGATCCCATCTATACTCACTGTGCCCTTTCTGTCACTACGTAAAGATCCCATCTACACTCACTGTGCCCTTTCTGTCCC
Organism: Cepaea hortensis; assembly: GCA_963921405.1. Classification (NCBI taxonomy): domain Eukaryota; kingdom Metazoa; phylum Mollusca; class Gastropoda; order Stylommatophora; family Helicidae; genus Cepaea; species Cepaea hortensis. The sequence continues at coordinate 51,799,566 of OY992893.1, read as the reverse complement.
TACGTCAAGATCCCATCTATACTCACTGTGCCCTTTCTGTCCCTACGTCAAGATCCCATCTATACTCACTGTGTCCTTTCTGTCCCTACGTCAAGATCCCATCTATACTCACTGTGTCCTTTCTGTTTCTACGTCAAGATCCCATCTATACTCACTGTGCCCTTTGTGTCCCTACGTCAAGATCCCATCTATACTCACTGTGTCCTTTCTGTCCCTACGTCAAGATCCCTTCTATACTCAGTGTGTCCTTTCTGTCCCTACGTCAAGATCCACTCGTTCTACACTCACTGTGTCCTTTCTGTCCCTATGTCAAGATCCCATCTATACTCAATGTGCCATTTCTGTCCCTATGACAAGATCCACTCGTTCTACACTCACTGTGTCCTTTCTGTCCCTACGTCAAGATCAACTCGTTCTACACTCACTGTGTCCTTTCTGTCCCTACGTCAAGATCCATTCGTTCTACACTCACTGTGTCAAGATCCGCTCGTTCTAAACTCACTGTGTCCTTTCTGTCCCTATGTCAAGATCCACTCGTTCTACACTCACTGTGTCCTTTCTGTTCCTACGTCAAGATCCACTCGTTCTACACTCACTGTGTCGTTTCTGTCCCTACGTCAAGATCCACTCGTTCTACACTCACTGTGTCAAGATCCACTCGTTCTACACTCACTGTGTCACGATCCACTCGTTCTACACACAGTGTGTCCTTTCTGTCCCTAAGTCAAGATCCACTCGTTCTACACTCACTGTGCCCTTTCTGTCCCTACGTCAAGATCCCATCTATACTCACTGTGCCCTTTCTGTCACTACGTCAGGATCCCATCTATACTCACTGTGCCCTTTCTGTCCCAACGTCAAGATCCCATCTATACTCACTGTGCCCTTTCTGTCCCTACGTCAAGATACACTCGTTCTAGACTCACTGTGCCCTTTCTGTCCCTACGTCAAGATCCACTTGTTCTAGACTCAATGTGTCCTTTCTGTCCCTACGTCACGATCCCATCTACACTCACTGTGCCCTTTCTGTCCCTACGTCAAGATCCCATCTATACTCACTGTGCCCTTTCTGTCCCTATGTCAAGATCCCATCTACACTCACTGTGCCCTTTCTGTCCCTACGTCAAGATCCCATCTATACTCACTGTGCCCTTTCTGTCCCTACGTCAAGATCCCATCTATACTCACTGTGTCCTTTCTGTCCCTATGTCAAGATCCACTCGTTCTACACTCACTGTGTCAAGATCCACTCGTTCTACACACACTGTGCCCTTTCTGTCACTACGTCAAGATCCCATCTATACTCAGTTTGGCCTTTCTGTCCCTACGTCAAGATCCCATCTATACTCACTGTGTCCTGTCTGTCCCTACGTCAAGATCCCATCTATACTCACTGTGTCCTTTCTGCCCCTACGTCAAGATCCCATCTACACTCACTGTGCCCTTTCTGTCCCTACGTCAAGATCCCATCTATACTCACTGTGCCCTTTCTGTCCCTACGTCAAGATCCCATCTATACTCACTGTGTCCTTTCTGTCCCTACGTCAAGATCCCATCTATACTCACTGTGTCCTTTCTGTCCCTACGTCAAGATCCCATCTACACTCACTGTGTCCTTTCTGTCCCTATGTCAAGATCCACTCGTTCTACACTCACTGTGTCAAGATCCGCTCGTTCTACACTCACTGTGTCTTTTCTGTCCCTACGTCAAGATCCACTCGTTCTACACTCACTGTATCAAGATCCACTCGTTCTACACTCACTGTGCCCTTTCTGTCCCTACGTCAAGATCCCATCTATACCCACTGTGCCCTTTCTGTCCCTACGTCAAGATCCCATCTATACTCACTGTGCCCTTTCTGTCCCTACGTCAAGATCTCATCTATACTCACTGTGCCCTTTCTGTCCCTACGTCAAGATCCACTCGTTCTACACTCACTGTATCAAGATCCACTCGTTCTACACTCACTGTGTCAAGATCCATTCGTTCTACACACACTGTGCCCTTTCTGTCACTACGTCAAGATCCCATCTATACTCACTTTGCCCTTTCTGTCCCTACGTCAAGATCCCATCTATACTCACTGTGCCCTTTCTGTCCCTACTTCAAGATCTCTTTTATACTCACTGTGCCCTTTCTGTCCCTACGTCAAGATCCCTTCTATACTCACTGTGCCCTTTCTGTCCCTACGTCAAGATCCCATCTACACTCACTGTGTCCTTTCTGTCCCTACGTCAAGATCCCATCTACACTCACTGTGTCCTTTCTGTCCCTACGTCAAGATCCACTCGTTCTACACTCACTGTATCAAGATCCACTCGTTCTACACTCACTGTGCCCTTTCTGTCCCTATGTCAAGATCCCTTCTATACTCACTGTGCCTTTTCTGTCCCTACGTCAAGATCCCATCTATACTCACTGTGCCCTTTCTGTCCCTATGTCAAGATCCCATCTATACTCACTGTGGCCCTTTCTGTCATTATGTCAAGATCCCATCTATACTCACTGTGACCTTTCTGTCCCTACGTCAAGATCCCATCTATATTCACTGTGACCTTTCTGTCCCTACGTCAAGATCCCATCTAAACTCACTGTGCCCTTTCTGTCCCTACGTCAAGATCCCATCTATACTCACTGTACCCTTTCTGTCCCTACGTCAAGATCCCATCTACACTCACTGTGCCCTTTCTGTCCCTACGTCAAGATCCCATCTACACTCACTGTACCCTTTCTGTCCCTACGTCAAGATCCCATCTACACTCACTGTGTCCTTTCTGTCCCTACGTCAAGATCCCATCTACACTCACTGTGTCCTTTCTGTCCCTACATCAAGATCCCATCTACACTCACTGTACCCTTTCTGTCCCTACGTCAAGATCCCATCTACACTCACTGTGCCCTTTCTGTCCCTACGTCAATATCCCATCTACACTCACTATACCCTTTCTGTCCCTACGTCAAGATCCCATCTATACTCACTGTACCCTTTCTGTCCCTACGTCAAGATCCCATCTACACTCACTGTGCCCTTTCTGTCCCTACGTCAAGATCCTATCTATACTCACTGTGTCCTTTCTGTCCCTACGTCAAGATCCCATCTATACTCACTGTGTCCTTTCTGTCCCTATGTCAAGATCCCATCTATACTCACTGTGCCCTTTCTGTCCCTACGTCAAGATCCCATCTATACTCACTGTGCCCTTTCTGTCCCTACGTCAAGATCCCATCTATACTCACTGTGTCCTTTCTGTCCCTATGTCAAGATCCCATCTATGCTCAATGTGACATTTCTGTCCCTACGTCAAGATCCGCTCGTTCTACACTCACTGTGTCCTTTCTGTCCCTATGTCAAGATCCACTCGTTCTACACTCACTGTGTCCTTTCTGTCCATATGTCAAGATCCACTCGTTCTACACTCACTGTGTCCTTTCTGTCCCTATGTCAAGATCCACTCGTTCTACACTCACTGTGTCCTTTCTATCCCTATGTCAAGATCCACTCGTTCTACACTCACTGTGTCCTTTCTGTCCCTATATCAAGATCCACTCGTTCTACACTCACTGTGTCAGGATCCGCTCGTTTTACACTCACTGTGTCCTTTCTGTCCCTATGTCAAGATCCCATCTATACTCAATGTGTCAATTCTGTCCCTACGTCAAGATCCACTCGTTCTACACTCAATGTGTCCTTTCTGTCACTATGTCAAGATCTACTCGTTCTACACTCACTGTGTTCTTTCTGTCCTTATGTCAAGATCCACTCGTTCTAGACTGTCAACCTATCTTCATCTGCTAAAATCAATGGCGTTAATAATTGATGGATTTGTACAAAGTTGCATTAGTTCTCCGCCCACGGCGAAGGAGCACACAAAAGACATTCATGGACTGATAACGTGCATGATTGGACAGTCTTCGACACTGCCGCTTACAGGTAGTGCTGAAGATACGGAGGAGCGGGAGACTAGAAATGCATCCTTTGTTGTACCCCGAGAATAAGGGAAAAAGTATAGTTTTCTGTTTGTTCTTGTTTTCCATACAAGCATGTTGCTATCTCTGGTGAGTCTTAATGTATATCCGGGAACGCCCGTTCTCACAGTGTAGATGACGATCGAAAAAGAGTGTGCATGTTGTAAACCAAGATTCTGGGTATTTGCTCAGCAACTACAGAGCAAGTAAGATAAAGATTTCACCATATGGCCACCGGGCCGGCCAGCAAACGTGCTAGTCATTGCGCTGCCGAGGATGCCCATAGCCATAAGTTAAAAAGTTAGTTGCATATACTTTTACAGGACGTCGCAGTTACTCAGCATTTTTTTAATACTTGCCGTTTGTGATCTCTTGGCAAATTTACGTTCAGTAGTTTGCTATTGCTTCCTGGATGACCTGCACCCATACCATTTCGTAAAAACAAACTCAAGGCGGTCTGCTACCAAATCACCCTGTTTTTCGAACGCCACGGAGCTGCCATGGCCTTATGAAAACAATAAAATATAATTACAATTATCATTTCTCATTTTTTTTTTTTTTTGTGTTCGTACAATTTGAACGTAATCCACACGAACACACACACGCACACACACACACACGCACACGCACACACACACCCCTAATCACACACACTGCAACTACAAGTATTTGTTGCTACTAGTGTGTGCACCGAAACTAATAATTCAGACATCGAGTCCAAACAAAAGTCCAATAACTTTTATAGAATTACTACAATATATGTTACCCAAGAAGCCGCTGTGGCGCAATAGCTAGTACGCTTACATGTCTACCCGTTGAAGTGTCCGAATTTCCCTTCAGGTGGGGATGTCTTTCGGTAACGCTTCAAGTCAGCTCAGCTTAAATGAGTACCAGAAAATTTCATGAGAAGTAAAGGGGTCCGATGTTTTTACTGACCGCTGACTTGTCTAAATACCATATAGTCTATAGCCTCATGGCCTAAAAAGTAAACCTTTACTGACTAATGCCTCCTGGCTCTGGTAGCCATGTCTATCTATAAAATATTGTCTTGTCAACTGGCAGTAATTTTCCCCTCGTCCGTTTCCCCCAGCAAACGATGTCAAGACGTCTAGTATCTTCTCTCCAGGAGTCCCGTCTTTCTTTCCCTCCAACTTTCCTGATGGCGCTGCGTATTCCAGTTTTCTTCTACTCGTGACATGTCAATAGAGTATGGATTGCCAGCCTCTCATGCAAGAAGCTAGTTATTTCCGTGAGTCTGTTTCTTTCAAGACGTCTTCATTGCCCTTGTTTATCGGTCAATTGTGTTCTCTCTGTATTCTTCTACAGAACGACATCTCTGCAGCCTCAAAGCTTTCTCACTCATTTATTGATCTTCTTTGATTAGCACCCATACTCAAAACTGGTTCTTTGTAACTTTTAAGAACGTCCATGTGTTAAAGGGGCGACTAAGAGAAGCAAAGAATAGCAACACTGTGACCATCAAGCATGTCGTAAGAGGCGATGGAGTTGGGTTGGCGGGGGACTGACTATCTCATCCTGCAGAGTATTTTAACTGTAAAATGCAACCAATCATGAACAAGTATACAAAAGGCCCTGCGTGAATTGGTTGATGCTCTATCGGGATATGAAAGACCGAAAGAAGAAAAAAAAAGAATAACTTTTAAGGAATGTCTGTCTCACATTCATTGACAAATATAGGCTGCACAAATGAGTCAACGACTGGCTTTGTTTTAAGTTATTCCATATTTGCATCTCGTCAGTACGACTACAATGTCTTCACATTAAAGTACTCAGATATTTGACAACTTGAGCTCACTTCAGAATTGCCACATTTTACTATGATAGTACACTATGCGGGATTTATTTTCTTTGTGATTACCATTATTCATCTGTGTGTGTGTGTGTGTGTGTGTGTGTGCTTGTGTGTGTGTGTGTGTGTGTGTGTGTGTGTGTGTGTGTGTGTGTGTGTGTGTCTGTGTGTGTGTGTGTGTGTGTGTTTTAACCCAACGCCTTTGAATTATGTCAGTTATACCCTGCGGTCACAACAGTGACATCCTTGTTTCTACAATCGTTACTTTATGACAACCATCTATCGCACATGGTGTAATGTGTATAGATATCATTATTATTTCACGGTATATACTTAATTGACTGGGTTACAGCATAAACTGACTGGGTGGCAGCATGTAATCTATGTCTAAGACTTGATCATCTCCTTCGTCTTCCTCTCCTTCTATTCCTGCTTGTCTTCTTCTTCTTCTTCTTCTTCTTCTTCTTCTTCTTCTTCTTCTGCTTCTTCTCATTCTTCTTCTTCTTCTACTTTTCCCACTATTATTACCGTTACTACTAAAACTATTACTACTACTACTACTACTATTACTACTACTACTACTATTACTACTACTACTACTACTACTACTACTACTACTACTACTGCTGCTGCTGCTGCTGCTGCTGCAGCTGCTACTACTACTACTACCACCACCTCTACTGCAACTACTACTACAACTTAGTGCACCTCTTTTATTGCTGTTGTTGTTTTGTCGTTGTTGTTGTTGTTGTTAATGTTGTAGCACTTCTTCTTCTTCATCGTCCTCCTTCTACTCCACTTCTTCTGCTTCCTCTTCTTCTTCGTCTCTTTCGTTGTACTTGAAACGTCTACTCAATAAGGCCAACAGTTGGAGATCTGTGATGTAGCCATTTAAACCTATGCTGATTGTGAGTAGAACGTTAGCGTCCTGATCACACACGTGTGACTTCAGCACAGATTCCCTGTTATACTCTGCTCGAGCCTGTCGTCTTCTTGTTATCCATTTAGTTTGTCTATTAGTTAGCATTGCGATTGGCCAGACAACCCTGTAGCAATGAATAACAGCGCCAATCCTGAACACCTCATCTTGAAAGCAATTGCCTATCTTCGACCATCGCAGCTATAAAATTCATACATTTAAATGTAGTGGATTGCACTCACTGAATATACAGGGAAATCGGTAGACATCAAAGAAAACACCTAACCATAGAAACATCAAAAGCTAAACACACCCAGGACTCCAGAACATTCCTCTTTGTCGAGGATGCCACCATGACAGAAAGAGATCAATCACTTCAGTTACCCTAAAAACTCTCCGTATCCTCATTATGACTACTTTGTGCTTCTCAAAGACGATCTAGACTTGGAATGTTGTCAAGTGTTTTCAGTGTATTCCACTTATGCCAGTCAAAGGTGTTATGGGGCAATCGTTGGGTAATGAATTAGAAATTCAGTCGATTACCCCATAGTCATTCTCAAGTAATAAAACGACTATACCCCTACTACAAGTGTACCTCGCCATCAGGCGAACCAACTCTGACTTCTGAGGTACCTGTAATTTACGTGCCTAAGTCAAGGCCGAGAAATCAACATTTTAGTCCATCTGGCCGGTGTAGGGGTTGAACCCCACTACCTCGTCATCAACACACTGGAAGTTTAAGAGCGAGTGATCTTATCCATTCGACCAAACCGACCTCCAAAATGTCTAAGTAAAACAGCATCTGATGGAAAAAGTCGATGACGTGAATCATTTAAAGTTTGTCACATCTTCATTAGCTAACGAAATGTGACTGTCACAAGCTCGTTATGGAGTGTTATCAAGTTTTGTTTCATATTTCTTGACCATCTTGTCATAAAACTTAGAAGAAAATCCATAACGACAACTTTTAACACACTGTTTATTGAATGATATATGTAACATTAATGCAGAGATTAGTGACGAATAATGTGGACTTGTAGAGAGAGAAGGAAAAAACAATGTTATGCACATTCACACGACACTATTAAAAAGATATATTGAAGTAAAAATAAATGTATATTTATGTTTCATAGGCAACAAAAACGTTTATCGAAGTGAGATGTGATAAAATAATGAAACTAAGGAACAATTAAACATGTATAGCAACGATATACGGATAAAAAAGAATACATATTGTTAGAAAACAACAACTATGAGGATCAACAACGACTTAGCACTCTAGTGCATGAAAAAAAGAGTGTTGGACAAGAATGCGAACTGTCTCCTGATTTGTTTTCACGTTAAAGTGAGCATATAATGCTGTATATCTATAGAAAATATGCCAGGAATCACGGTTGGTAGTCATAATATAAACGAACTCCGTACTGCATTGGCGCAGTCTTGAAAACATCTAAAAGGAACTAGAGAAAATGATACAGTGGCTTGAATAATCGGAAAGCGGAAGTAACGGTAATATCAAAGAAACGGACATGCCCACATAAAAAAGTCGCTTAAAATTCGACAGGGTCGACTTCATTGCACCGGATTTTATTTCCATATGGCTCGGTCTCTTTCCGCAGCACGGAAAGCGTCGGACAAAGCACGAACTCCTTAGCTTTTAGCGACGACCCACAGGAGTCTCCGAAACATTTAACTCTTAAACCGAAGGACACGGCCCGGAATCGAACCCACAACCTTTGGAGCACGAGTCAAACGGCTTGACCACTTCGCCACAGAGACTCCCCAGGACACATGTGGACACAGGACATGCCCACATGTACATTTAAAGTGAATGGTATTAATTTGGTGCAAATATAAAAATTCAAGTATCTAGGCACACGGACAACACCAGATAGGAGATACATCACATGGATAAAGAATAGAATGGAACATGCAAAAACTGTATTTTATCAAATGAATCAAATCCGACGTAACACATCCCTGCCATTTAAACTTAGAAAAAGAATGTTTGCATGTTACATAGAACCACGTGTAACATATAGCCGATATTCCTGGACAGTTAGTAAACAAGTAATAATATATCGTTAGATCTCAGAGCTTTGGTTTCACCGATGAATTGCTTGCACAGCCAAAATGAGTAATCTAAATGGTTTGAAAGAAACTACGACACAATGACAACTTATCGCAAACATCACAAAGAGGCAGTCGTCATTTCTGACACATAAAGAGAATCGAAAAACTCGAACATGTTGTGACAACGGGAAATATTTGAGGAAAGAGACTGAGACAACGGCGAAAGAAGATTCTTGACCGCCTTTTATCATGGCTCGGAAAAGATGCAGGACATTAATTGATACACACTGTAGCAAATCGCAAGATGCGGAGAAGCATGATCACCCATGCAAGTCGATAATACTAGATGATGACGTGGACGTTAACACACCTTTAAGATAATGTAATTAACATCCGATAAAATAAAGTAATTAACACCCGATAAAATATTGTAATTAATACACTGATAAAATCATGTAATTAACACAACGATAAAATCATGGAATTAGCATACCGACAAAGCAATGTCAGTTTCTTAAAGCAATGGAAATATTGAGGAAAATAGACTTCTTACCATACACTCCCATTTCCTGGCGCGTCTCCTAGGCAACGATAATCCTTTGGCGTCTATCTTCATGAGTCTAAATACTCTAAATCCAATATCCTCTACTCTCGAACAGAATTGTGTTGTCCTGTCAAATAACGTTTTACAACCATCAGTTATTTTGTAAACCAATATCTTTAAAACCAGACAATTTAACTATTTCCGCATCTCATCGAAATATTCTCGTCCGCCAATCTTCCAACCCCCTCCCCTCCACCATTCCTCCCTCCCCTTCTCCAATCCTCCCGCATATGTCGAACACATTAACTATGTATGCCGCTGATGTGAGTCAAAGGCCGTCGCAATCGCTGTAAAAGAAAATCAGCGCATTTGAACATAAACGTTCTAAGAATATAATGCACAAAGAAGAAGTGAGTTGAGCTAAGAACCGACATCGCTGCGCTCAGGACATTCCCATACCGTCTCCGTCCCCTCAAGAAGACAACTATTGACATTCTACAGGGTCCCAACAAGGAATGAAACGTGTTCAGAAACGACATCGTGTCTCGGAAACTGGAATACTTTCTCCATGTTAAATGTCAGCCTAAGACCAAATGCCATGTCCGGGCAGACCAGACCCTAAGTTTTGGACGGCAATTGGTCTAGGCTCAAAGCTCCGAAAGGCGGACAGTTAGAACATTGACATGCTGATCCGGCAGCTTCTGCAGCTTGTCTTTTTCCAGATGTATTGGTGTTGTATTTCCTCTGGAGTAAACTAGGCAAGCCGAGAGAGGGACCATACTGCATGGATGACACTAATTCAACCCATGGTCTCTACAATTCAGCCCAGGCTTTGTGCAATGGAGACCTATAACAAACACATCGATGGTCTGGTTGTAGTCATTATGCCTTTCTGAAGCTCAGTGAAACAATCTATCGTCTGTCAAGACGGCAAGGTGCCAGCGAAAAACATTAAAGGTCAGAGTTGCTTGGAAAGGACAGTGGAGGAAGAGTGTCCTGATACTCATTTCAGACTGGGTCGACATGGGAGGTAAACTACCCATCCACACCCCTCTTTGTAGAAGAGTATTGAAACACATGGCCGATCTTGGATCGGCAGGCATATATGCTAGTCGATGCTCTAATGTGGCTCCTTTTATTGCTAATCGTACTCCTGCAAAAAAGGTTCTGGTTCCCCTCTTCGCTTTTCAGTTAAGTCCTTGGGTTCTTTGTCATATCTTCATGCATCTCTATCTCTCCACGACATTCGGTACTGCAGACATACCACTCTTTGTATTGTTATTTATTCCAAAAGAAATCACGATTGCATGAAATTTAACGAATATTATGGTATTTTTGTTTTGAAGTTGTAACAATGCGTGAATAATTATTACTTGTTTGTCAAAGCTTCCAGTGTATGCTTTTGATATGCGAAAGCAAACATAATTACAGATGAAAATGAATAGCGCAATACGACAATGTTTTATAATGTTGGTGGAATGCAATGTACCATACTGAGACAACCATCTGGTTCCCATATTCACTGTAACCTCCTCCCTGTGAATCGTCCGTCTCTAACGCCATCAGTATTCTCAGTTATCTTTAATCTTTGACTACTCATGACACGGCACAGACAATAACAATTCTCTCATTCTGATATTCCTGGGACATGTGATCGATGGTTCTCTTAGTCTTCATTGAAATGAAATTCTTATAATTCTTATAACAGACCGCATTTCAGAAGCCTCGGGTGCATTTTAATTCATAAAATGCGCATCTTGCTTTGTGTGGAATAACAGTTGAAGCATTACTAGTAATTAGTTGTTCGGGTTTTATTTCTTCTGCTTTCCACTCTCCCTATTCTGCCTTACATCGTCAGTTTAGGAACAAACGTCTGGGCAAGGCTTTTGTGTAGACTGTGTGGAAGTGGTGTTTTTGTCTCTGCTATTCCGGGATTGCTAACGGGGTCTGACTGTTGCTGTGACAGCTGTACGCTGTTTGTGATCTGATAATCATCATCAGCAAGTATCATGCTGATATTCTGATGCTGTCGTGGTTCGGCATCTCACACAATCACCAGAGTTCAGCAACAGGTCTGCTTCTTGCCCCGATTATGTGACCAGTTCATCAAGATAGCTATCTCGTTTTCTTCCCTTTGCTCTTTTCCCATCAAGTGAATCAGCTGTTATTAAGTTTACAAGTTTATTAATTTCTCCTAATAATGTGTCCCAAGTAATCATAACTGTCTACTTCTTACTTCTCTAAACAATTTACGGTTTAAATTTGTTTCTTGAAGAACTGTCTCATTGTGTTTACAAATATATGCATTGGTACCTTGCCCTCTTCACAGATGATGGTTTGTCAAGGAGTTATACCTCTTCATAGCACACAATGTGGGCTGAATTGTAAAGACCATGTGTTGCCCATACAGCGTGATCCTTCTCTCGACCTGCCTAGTTTATTCTTCTAGATTGAAGGTAACACCAATACGTCTGAACTAAGACAGCTGCAGACGATGCCGGATCAGCAAAGCGCTGCTCTAACTGTCATGCTGTTGGAGTTTCGAGCCTAGACCAGTTGCCGACCAAGGTTTAGGGCCTAGTCTGCCCTCCCATGACATTTAGTCTTTAGGTTGCATTTCCTTGCACCAGGATAAGCCGTGTACGCTCCCAGTTGCACTCTACCGCCCGAAGCCGTTGGCACAATGTGGGGTGTTGGGTTGGTGGGTAGAAAGCAGGTAGTTCGTGAACAAAAAGCAGGCTATCCCGTCTACAGTTTGTTATAGGTAGATCAGTCATATATGACTAAGACCTGACATATATACACATTACACAATCTATTAAAAAAAGACTAGAAAACTGAAAGTACATAGCGAAGCCGGAGAGTTAACTGTGTGTCATTAAAACTAAATAAATAATATCAATAAATATTGAGGTACGGCATAATCAGAACAGCTTTTTATTATACTTTAATGTGTTAACTTCAATGAGGGTCTGCCGTGGCGGAGTAGTTCAGACGCCCACCTCGCGCTCGGAAGGTTTTGTATTCGTTTCCGTACTTCGTCATTCGGTTCACAGTTTTCTCAGAGACTTCTTGGGGTCGTCGTTGGAGCTACTGAGTTCGTGCACGGTGCGGCGCTTTCGGCCGCAAATTATATGGGAAAATACCGAGCCATATGGGATAAACCCAGTGCAGTGAAGTCGTTCCGTTGGCCTTTAAATCCACATAAAGTCGTGTATTTTTACGGTTTTTATTTGATATTTACCTTTTTTTTTCTCCTAAAAGGTAACACTATCTGGAATCGTCTCCGTCGTGTCTGCTATATATCTGCGTGATCACAACCTACCGTATTTGTTTAACCATTCCACGAAAACCTTCATTAACTCCCTCGACCTTCCGATCAGAGAGGGACTATTTCGGGAGATTAGAAAATCACAAAGCTTATCGCAAATGTACAATCTCTGGTACTGCACCGCCGAGACATATGGCGAGTCTCAGTAGTATCATATCAAAATTCAAGTGACGTTTTGTTTTTCTTCCAGCCGATCGCCCTGATCAGATAACCAAATATAGTAACTATGTAGCCGTATTTAGTAACATGTCAGTTCAGCTGTTAGCTCAGCTGTTAGGAAAGAGCAAATAGCAATCCATTTATATGTAAATAAGGGAATTGGCTGGTACAGATACGTCATACATTTGTGAGGTGGAGATGGGTACAGTAATAAATAAACTACACGGGAAGAAAATAGTGAAAAACACAAGCAGCAATTGTATAAACAAGAGGACAATTGGGTGAGAATAATGTGAGGACACATGTAGAATGAAACGTAGAATGAACATCACTAGCAAACAACTTATACTGCCTTGTGTACCATGAAAAATATCACGATTCACGCCACTAGGAGGGCTGCCTTTATTTCCCAGAATATTTTCTACTACCCGTGATAGGTTGAGTTGACCAGTTTAATTTTTATAAACATCCCCGCCTCGGAGAGGATTCGATCACTTCACCACCGGCACGACAGGAAAGTGTGCAAGCGGCTGAGCTACCTCGGCGCCCAAGAGCGCAGTATATTTAGTATAAAATGTACCACGTCGATGGGTAAAATCTGAGTAAAGCAAACATGCATAAACACACATAACACACACACACACACACACACACACACACACACACACACAATAAAGCTCGTCACACATCTAGTACCACTGGGTACTCGAAGGATGATGTGAGCAGTGGCACACCAACCACCTTTACTTTCCAGAACATGTCCCAGTTTCGGCTGCGTCCACCTGAGAGTTCAAGTCATTTTTTTGTTCTGAAGGGATCTGAAGACATTACCATCGGACCTGTTGGCAATCTTACTGCCCTAGTCTGTAGAGGGCGTTCATTGTATTGTTTTTATGTTATGTTGGGTGTAGTAGCACAGACATTTTCTTGAGACGCGTTGTCAAAACTAGGAAGACTGTTTATAGGTTATTAAACTTAAAATATTTACATCAACTGGCGTGTGTTCTATAGCTTTGCGTAATCACGCACTTTGGTAATAAGAACTAATGTGAACTCACACGGTCTACCAATAAATAACGATTACATATTGGTCGTAAAATGTCTTAATTTAATTTAATGCTTCCAGAAATTCGTATCCCCATCTGACGATCAATGGGCGTGTGTGCTACTACTTTTCACAGACAGCTAACAGTGATGTCACTAACTATTATAAATTCTACAAAGTGGCATGGGGAAAATGGTTACAGATGGGGTTTTGTAATCTCTTAATGTTTTGTTTGATGTATGATGTGTACGTCATCTAGGTTATCAAACTCGAACCCCAAGTTAGTGTACTAACACTTTGCTGTGGTTCTTTGATATTACGAACAGTTACGAATTGTCACGAACTAAAATTAAATAATAGCGATATGTGTTGGTTAGCTGTATGGCCTTTTGCAGATCGTTGCAATCAATCCCAGCATGTATTGGCTGCGGGTGATTGACTAGGCACTTCTACGTTGAAAATTGTGTCATTGTTTTCTGAACGGCCAATGCTTATGCTCATACCATCGAAATCAGCTCACGTACACGACAGTAGGCAGATGGACAACAGCTTTAACAGGAATAAACAGGTCGATACCAAGAAACAATATTAACGGAAATATGGGAAAGGCAGAAGCTGCAGAAGGATAAGCTAATTTAACGCATAACACACAGGGCAGGTAACAAACCAGAAATATCTCAATTTGCCTCACAAAGATCTTAATAATAAGGCGGAAGTTTCGTTCTCTTTAATTACAATTCTCTTATTTACTGTATTTATCAATGATTATTACAGAGACAAACGGCAGAACAGAACATGCAAAAATGGCAATCTTTAAAATAAAGAACACCTGATGCAATAAATCCCTGTCATTGAAGGTTAGAAACATAATTCTTGCATGTTACATAGAACTAGATTTTTGCGTTTGGCTGTGATTCCTGGACAATTAGAAAACGGGCAGAAAATCCCTAGAGGCCTCAGAAATTCACATGAATGCTGAAATCGCCTTGTACAGCCAAAGAGAGCAATCCATGTGTTTTGCAAGATGCTCTCATCTTGACAAGCATCAGAAACAGACAGCAGCACACTATGAGATTAAAAAGATTGGAACATCGTGTGACAATAAGATAGGTTTATCGAAAAAGAAATAGAGAAAGACAACAAGAGAGGATTCGTAACTGCATTTTGTCATGACACGGAAAAACGAGTAAGCAAACTTATACAAACAAACATGTTGGAGATCACAAGATGTGGAACAGCATGATCGTCCATGCCAGTAGGCTTGGAACTTGTTGATGTTCAAGGATTAATGGCCAAATCAACATTCAATAGGATGAAACTGCTTCTCACATCTTACCTGCAAATCATCTCCCGACCAAATTAAGAGTGGTCAAGTATTACATTTACTCAACATTACTACGTGGTGCAGATTACGCATAATAATAAAGCGAATGATTAACTAAACTCACCGCTCTGAAGAGGATTCGTGGACACTGAAAAGGCCTTTGACAGCATTGATAGGGATGTCTCTGGAAACTGATGAAACATTTTTGCTTTCCACAAAACAGCATTATGTTAATACGCGCCAGGCATGAAATGCAGAGTTCTTCGTGAAGGAAAATTAACACATGCTTTTGAAATATAACAGGACTGCAGCAGGGATACATTTTGCCACCTTTATTGTTCTTACGGCAGGAATGCGGGTTGTTCCAAAGTCTCTCCAACTTATACACAGAAAGAATTTTTAAATAAGTCGAACTGCCTGGACTTAACATCAATGGAAGAATCATAAAGAATCTCTGGTATGCTGACGATACATTGTTACTAGCAAAAAGCGAACAAGAGCTACAAACCCTAGTGGAATACTTAGAGCAGTGGTTCTCAACCATTTTTGGCCCATACACCCCTTCACCATATATTCAGAATGTCATTCTCCCCCACCCCCTCCCCCACCCCCTCCCCCACCCCCTTCGTATTTCCTCCCTATAGATTCCCCCTCCCCTACACCATATACGTAAAAATTGAAGCCAAA
This sequence comes from Cepaea hortensis, assembly GCA_963921405.1. NCBI lineage: Eukaryota > Metazoa > Mollusca > Gastropoda > Stylommatophora > Helicidae > Cepaea > Cepaea hortensis. The sequence goes on along the minus strand of OY992893.1, from coordinate 51,783,707 downwards.
TTTAATAACACTTAATAGAACAAGTCTAGACGTCTACATAAAACGTGATTTGCTTGTCTTCTTACGTTATAAAACGAATTTCAGAAGGGCGAGAAGTACAGAACTATAAAGAATGTAAGGAAAAACAATATCAAGTAATCGGTTCTTGTATTAACGCTATCTTGAAATAATCTTATTTCCCCCCCCCCCCCACCCCGAACACCCTAAAATTCCCCCTGTGGGGGAGATTCCCTACCGGTTGAGAACCACTGACTTAGAGCGTGTTCCATGGGGGAGTCTTTGCTGCAACAGAGGATACATGACAGCAGAAGAGAAGGTAGGCAGTGGGATACAGATTATATGAAAAATGAATAACCGACGTGAGGGTAGAATTGAAGTTGTTCTTATAAACGAACTGGAAGAATATCATGACCACACACACAAAAATAATAATAATAAGGTGTCCATTACTGAATGAGATCAACGTCTATTAATTTACGTACTTCGACGATATAAATAGATACTTTTTTTTTTTTTT
>OY992893.1:51760690-51778190 GCA_963921405.1 Cepaea hortensis | reverse complement strand
GCTGGAGGTACTTAAAGACTATTATCCCTGCTCTTGGCAACCTCTTGTGGTTTTGCCACCTTTATCACTGCACATGCACCGATACTTGCTTCCTTTGATGATGTGAATGATTCGACCTAAGAGGAGCTAGACTCTGTGATCAAGGCAGTTCCAAAATCCGACTACATTTATATGCTCGGTGATTTCATTGCCAATGTTGGCAAGGACTTGAGTTCATTGCCAGTATGCCTTGGAAAATACAACATCGGTCGCATGAATGAAAATGGGCAAAGGCTGTTGGAGCATTGCACCAGATATGACCATTGTATTACAAACTCCTTCTTTAACACAAAAGAGCTGCATAAGGTCACATGGAAACATCCTAGATCCGGCCATTGGCATCAGCTGGACTTCATCATCACTCGAAGTAACCATAGCGCTGACTGTGATACGGATCATTCTTTGGTTGTTGCAAGAGTTAGTCTGAGACCAAAGAGAATCAACACTGCTAAACACATATCTAGCCTCAGGATTCATGTTAGTAACATCCACGATCCTGATAAGTGCTTTGAGTTCCAACAACAACTTGAAGACGCTTCCACTGATACATAAGAAATTTGTACAGCAAGTGAAAAGTGGGGTAAACTTAAGGAAACTCTTTATAAAACAGCGGTAGAGGTTTACGGCACAGTGGCTCATAAGAGTCAGGACTGGTTTGCGGCAAATAGCTAGACACTTCAGCCCTTGATTGATAAAAAGAAGAAAACTCTCTTAAGAAAAGAGAAAGAACAACGCTTAAAACTCTCAGTGAGCTGAAGCAGGTTAGGTAGGATGTGCAAAAGGCTGTCAGGCAGTGTGCAAATGACTATTGGATCAAGTTATGTGAGTCCATTCAAAATACAAGTGATAAGGGAAACATCAGAAGTATGTATGAAGGGATAAATAAATCCTGTGGTCCAATGATCAAAAGAAGTGCACCACTGAAAACCTTGACTGGAGAAATTATCACTGATAAGAAACAGCTGACGGATAGATGGGTAGAGCACTATATGGTGCTTTACTCAAGTGAGACCAAATTAGCGGATGATGCCCTCAACGCCATAGAGGCCTTGCCAGCTCTTGACCACCTGGACACGCTTCCCACCATAACAGAAGTTAAGTGTGCTATAAATGAGCTTGCATCTGGCAAGGCTCCAGGTAAGGATGGGATTCCAATATAGGTTATCAGGAGTGGGCAAGACACACTCACTCTACAGATCCGCCAGCTAATTGAGCTATTCTGGCGAGAAGAACAAGTCCCACAGGATTTCAAAGACTCAATCATCATAACATTGTACAAGAACAAGGGAGATCGGAGCGACTGTAACAACTATAGGGGTATCTTACTTCTGTGTATTGTTGGGAAATAATTTGCCAGAAATGTTCTGCGCAGACTTCAAGTTCTGAGAGATCACGTCTACCCCGAATCACAGTGTGGCTTCCGACAGAACCGGTCTACCATTGTTATGATATTATCATTGCGACAAATGCAAGAAAAATGCCGTGAACAGAATCAGCCACTGTTTACTACCTTCATCGACCTCACAAAGGCATTTGATTTCGTCAGTCATGAGGGTGTGAGGCACTAAAGAAGATTGGCTGCCCACCAACTCTTCTGTCCATTGTGGAATCGTTCCACACAGGCATGAACGGTATAATCAAGTTTGATGGTGCAACTTCAGAAGAGTTTGAAATAAAGATTGGAGTTAAGCAAGATTGGTTTTTCTCTATGAATTTTTGAAGTTATTGTGTGATCTTCCATCTAATGTGTTTATCTTGCACTTGAATCCGTTTGTCAGACGAGAGGATAATCCTCAGAGAAGTCTAGATAATCGAACATCTTTGTCGAACGAGTCATTTGAATTCTATTGATGAGGTAATGAGTATTTATTGTCTTCCTTATCTAGTCTATAGTCAGTAATAATTATAAAGGTGACATAAGTCAAAATAATTTCTCATAATTTCTAAAGCCTCTTTTAGTTGTCCAACATGGAGACTCTCTACCTCATGTCTCTCATTGTTGCCTTGTTTAAGTTAATGATGTTCTGTGAGATCTCATAGTGCCTCGTCAATTTCCACCGAGTTCCTATCAAAGTTGTCAAAGACTGTTTAATATCCCCCACACCCAATATAAAGGGATGATTTCACTTCGATGCTTTGCTCTATTATGCTGCGTCCAGCCAATACAGGATCTATTTGGCTGTAAGTATGCCCATTCATCCCATAATTATTTGTCAATGGCAGCTCTTAACCACTCGAGAATGACGCTACTTAATATTTTCCCCAGGAACTGACAGTAACATTATTGCTTTATAATATTCACACTGCTCTAAGTGCTCTTTGCTCCAGTCTATTGATATCACTTACGAATTTACTAAATAAAGTGTGCAGTGACTCATGTGAGGTGATTGTATTAGTTTTAACACACTCTGCTGGGGTTTCAACCGGACCATATTATTTCTCGCAGTTTATAACCAATATCACTTCTGCAAGATGGCTGGCTATCTACATGGTCTTCTGGGATTGGTCTACTCTGGAGTTCCTAAAAGTATTCTGTCCATCTTATAAATTGATCATTAATATTGATGAGAACTTCTCCATTAATATTTGTATCAATCCACTTCTTCTTCTTCTTCTTCTTCTTCTTCTTCTTCTTCTTCTTCTTCTTCTTCTTCTTCTTCTTCTTCTTCTTCTTCTTCTTCTTCTTCCTCTTCTTCTTCCTCTTCTTCTTCTTCTTCTTCTTCTTCTTCTTCTTCTTCTTCTTCTTCTTCTTCTTCTTCTTCTTCTTCTTCTTCTTCTTCTTCTTCTTCTTCTTCTTCTTCTTCTTCTAGTCCATGCCGGGTGATGTGGTGCTTATGTCGCCATCCTTCTGTTTCTTGTGCTTCCAATTATTTCTGAAGCCAACGTTCTTCCATGCCACGATGGCGAACTATCCACTATCTTCTGGCTTGGTATCATCACTGCGTCTCCTTCCCTCCAACCTTCCCGTTGTGACAACATAGTCCAACTTTCATTTTCACATCAAATGCCCAAAAATTGTGAACTGTCTTCGTCTGATACGAGTAACCGGTTCTTTTTGTGAGTTAACTTCTTTCGGGACATCTTCGTTACTGTTTCTGTCTGCCAAGTGTGTTCTCACCATTCTTCTTTAAAATTACCAGTATATCTCAGCAGCTTCCACATAATTTACTACTTGTATGCCAATTGTCCATGAATCGCTTCCATACATCAGGATTGCCTCAATATGGCTCTTAAGAACTATTTTCTCACCCCAGTTGACTAAGATAAATTGTAGAGAATACTCATTCTTCATCAGTTCATCTTAGGAAATTATGCCTTTGCTTGGGCTATTCTGCATTTAACTTCATTAAAACGTTTCCATTTCCTGGTGGCAGAGACATGTTTCGCTGTATGGCCTGTACCTAGACGCTTTCTGCCTGCTCCGTTTCACCTTATTTTGCATAATTCATAGTATTTCATCACTTCCACCGCTTGTGCAGTCTGTCCCGGATCATACATAGTTCAAATAATCCAGCTGCCAATTCCGGAAATGTGTCTAAGTGAAAGCGAATGGCTTTCCCCGCAGCGCGTCATAACTCTTCTCGCGGAGCCTCCTTCCCTCTTGGTCGACTTGGTTATTCATTTTCTTTCCTTAGCTTTTATCTTGTTCATGGTTGGATTTTTCAGATAAGTTTGTTATACGGGATAACGATGTATGTAAGGAACATAATATTAAAATTAGCACCAGTAAAACAGAGGTGATGATTATAACCAAAAGAGAAAACAAAAATAAAGATTCATCTAACAGAACACCTCCTGAAACAAGTAAAGAGTTTCAGGTACTCTGGAAGCATAATGTCATCAAATGGCAAATCAGAAGACGAGAACCGAACTAGATGCAATAAGGCAAACCAAATCACTGGGAAAATGGCACCAATACAAAAGAATAAACACGTATCAATTGTTACTAATAAAGCACTCTACAACACAATATTCCTGCCAACTCTATGCTACCAATGCCAAAACTTGACAATGACAGAAAAGGAGACAAGGCAAAACCACAAAAACAGAAATTAGATTCCTGAGAAGAATACTCTATGTATCAAGAAGAGAGAAAAACAGAAATGAAGAAATTAGGACTAAAGTTTGGGTTATAGCAGCGCTAGATTTTATTTGAAGGCAGCAAGTCAAATGGTTTGGCCATGTAACTAGGTTACCAACTAACATCATACCACAACAAGCAATGGTGTACAGACCAAATGGAACCAGAATAAGAGGCCGAGCATGTAAACGATGGACAGAGAGAATAGCAGAGTCCATGGGAATATCGATACATGAAGTCCATAATCGGGCACTCTCCCGTTGTTTATACTTCACCTCGACACCGTAAGGTACAAGAGGAACCAGATAAGATGAGATGAGACGAAGGAAGCCAGAGCTAAACCCAGCCCTCTTTAGTCGCCTCTTGCAACATGTGTCAGTGTAAACTAATCTTTGCTTTCCTTAACAGACGCACAGACACCTCCGTAGTTCTCCTCTTACAACGTGCATGGTAGATTGGGCAATTTCTATTCTGTGCTTCCCGCAAGGATCGGGGTGACACGTATCGGACTTCTCCATAGTTGCCTCTACGGCATGCATGGTAGGTTACAATGTTGATGTTTCTTTGCTTCCTGTAAGGGTCGGGTGACACATAGGCAGACATATCTTTAGTTGCTCTTACGACATGCAAGTAGTAGGCAAGGGACTCCAGACCCCACTTTCAGCCTCCCTAGTAGTGTTTATGAAGGAAATATGGCTCCAGCCTGGAGGCTGAAGGAAATTTGGGCGGGTGAAATTTTTTTCGGTTTGGGCGGGTGAAATTTTTTTCGGCGTGTCTCGTGGGAACGGGTTTTTTGACGCTGCCTGGTGGGGTGTAAAAAGTAATTAAATGTTTAGTTGGTTCTGGAAGAGGGGAAAGTTATTTTGGTTACATTAGTATGCGTAGTGATAGACAAGGGTGTGATGGGTCGTGGTTGTACTCGAAGTAAGAGGTGGTTACTATCATCTGAACAGTGTGATAGTAGTGAAGGGTGGTATATTCACCGATTACAAAGGAAATCTTATAAAGTTATAATGGGTATGGTGGTAAGGGGTATTAGTGATCAAGTAGGAGTGATATAGGGGTGGTCATAAATGTAATAAGAGGTGTTCTCAGTTACACACTGGTCAACCAGTGGTCAAGTGGTCAAGTAGTGGTCAAGCAGTGGTCAAGCGGTGTGTAAGTGAGGAAAATTTTAGGGAAATTTTAGGGAAAAGTGATTGTAATGAGATGGTGATGATTAAAGAGTGGTAAATTAGTGGTCAATCAGTGGTCAAGGAGTGGTCAAGTGGTCAAGTAAGGAAAATTTTAGGGGAAAATGGTCGTAGTGACATGGTAATGATTAAATTAGTGGTAAATTAGTGATCAAGTAGTGGTCAAGCAGTGGTCAAGCGGTGGTCAAGTGAGGAAAATTTTAGGGAAATTTTAGGGAAAAGTGATTGTAACGACATGGTGATGATTAAAGAGTGGTAAATTAGTGGTCAAGCAGTGGTCAAGGAGTGGTCAAGTGGTCAAGTAAGGAAAATTTTAGGGGAAAATGGTCGTAGTGACATGGTAATGTTTAAATTAGTGGTAAATTAGTGGTCAAGTAGTGGTCAAGCAGTGGTCAAGCGGTGGTCAAGTGAGGAAAATTTTAGGGAAATTTTAGGGAAAAGTGATTGTAACGACATGGTGATGATTAAAGAGTGGTAAATTAGTGGTCAAGCAGTGGTCAAGTGGTCAAGTAAGGAAAATTTTAGGGGAAATTGGTCGTAGTGACATGGTAATGTTTAAATTAGTGGTAAATTAGTGATCAAGTAGTGGTCAAGTAGTGGTCAAGCAGTGGTCAAGCGGTGTGTAATTGAGGAAAATTTTAGGGAAATTTTAGGGAAAAGTGATTGTAATGAGATGGTGATGATTAAAGAGTGTTAAATTAGTGGTCAAGTAGTGGTCAAGCAGTGGTCAAGTGGTGGTCAAGGGGTCGAGTGACCACTTAAATTGTAGAGGACGATGTGCCTAAGATTATGGTAGTGATTAAAGTGATCGATGACGTGGTCAAGCAGAGGTCAAGCAGTGGTCAAGTAGTCAAGTAAGGAAATTGTAGGGGAAAGTATGTATAGTGCAATGGTGGTGGGTAAAGTGAGGAAGAATCAATAGTAGTGATAATACTACTACGAATATTAGCGACAAGCACAAAGACAACCAAGTACATACTTGATACACACAAATACAAAGACAACGAAACACACACACGTACACACATACAGATACAAAGGCAACCATACCATTACTACTGGTACCACAACAAGTACATACCCATAATCAATTACACAAATTCACACCTACAAACACAAAGACAACCACACACACATGTACACACTTGATACACACAAATACAAAGACAGACAAGTACACAAGTACACACCCATAAACAAATAAACAACCACTCAACTACAAACACCTATAACAAATACATAAACAAAAACATAATAAAATAGAGAAACAAAATAATAACATTTTCAAATGGCTTTTATTGGTATACAACATTTAAAAATGGCTTCGTTTACGATCCAAAGGGAGCAGAGGGACTTGATTATTGTATAAAGATGTCTGGTCTTTCAGAGGCTTGTCTTGACTGTCGGTAGATTGATATAGATGGAGTGTCATTGTTCCTGTGTCTTGAGAAACTGTCACCGCTTTCAAACTGTTGTCTAGTTGTCTGGGCATATCATCAGGTCTTGACATGAATAACCACTTGGGTGTAGACATCTTGATCGTTGTAGAAACAAAAACACGAGTGGTCGTCTCATTTTATAACGACGAATTTATCTAGTTTTAAACAGTTCTGGACTTGTCTTTTTTAACCACGGAGTAACCAATCGAAACACGAGACGATCGTTCACGTGTTGTCTGTGTCCAAAGCGTTGCAGGATACGTGACATGCTCGAACCACGACATTTCATTAATAAGAAATACAACGCATACAGACCACAAGTAGTGTTATTAATGTCTTGTAGCATACGGGCATTGTACACGGGTGATCTGTCCGAGTTTCGTTGTATAAAATGGATAATGTCGGCGTGTAATGGTGGCAAACCAAACGAATCGAAATATTCAAACTGACCATTAAAATATAGGGCGATCCAATGTGAACCAGAGTAAGCACTGGTGTCAGTATTGACGATAAAAGCAGCTGGCTGTGTTCTATCAATGTGTCTAGGCAAATGATCTCTAGCGCATACGTTGACTAGTGGAAGGCGACGAACAAACAGATCAGACATGAGTAATTGTCTTAGTTGTTGGGTATCCATTATGCTATGTAATCTGTTAGCACTTGTCTCGTCTTGGAAACTTCTAGGACCGAATCGAGTTCGGCGTATACGATGACTTGTAGAGGTACAGTCGTTATAACGTCAAACTTTAGTTCTACTGACAATGGGCCAGATTTCGCCATTTCAAACTGTTCTCCATCTAATATACTAGGAGTCAGATCAAAACTATAGAGACAATTCCCTTGACTATAGCTTTCATAATTTATACCATTCCCGACATCCTTACCGGTCAGACCAAAAGCCAAGTTGGTACTATGGAAAGCTCGCATGTACTGACCTGTGGTATAATTCATGGTTAAGGGTTTGCCTGTAACACTACGCCCATCTACCATCAGACTCAAATAGTTTAACTGATAATGATTGAATATGAAGGGGTTCGTATTCAGCTCGCCGTTGAAGCAGGAAGCATTGACTAATCCGATCACCACCCGGGTCGGTGTCTGGCTGAGAAAAAGGTTATCTTGTGTGTGGGAAAACATACCTTTAGGGATAGAAAAGGTCTTTACCACGACTCTTTTAAAAGGATACTTGGCATTGGATCTCAATAAGGCTTTTTCATGGGCCAGAGAGATAGCTGGATTTAACTTAGCTTTCCTCACCAAGAGGGCGGCGTAAGTAATGACACTTTTGTACCCACCACTTACATCCGTGGCAATCAAATTAAAGACGGATTTTGATGGGGTTAGTTTGATTTTAATATCGACACCATTCAACATGTACCGGTCCTGATTGAAAATGTCGGAATGTAGGCGCCCCATCATATCCAGAGGCACACTATAGCTGGCTAAAGATCTTCTTTTGGCTAGACCTGTATTGGTATCACCTTTTGTGTCTGCCATGTGCATAGGAGTATCTTGATAGTATAGAGCTGACGTCAGATGACTCTTTTTGGCCTCTTCGCCGTAATTCAGAAGAGCTTCCAAGTAGGCCCGGTACGGATACGAATTTTCACTCGGTGAAATAAGAGTGTCGTTCAGGGACACGTCTACTTGAGAAAACAAACTATGCAAATAATAATTTATCGGACCAACTTCGGCTGTGTTTGGTAGGTCGTCGCCATTGGGCAGTGTAACTTTGGCTCTCACGTGCAGAAAAGTATTAAACAAATCAATGTAATCTTCACCGACACCAGAAATGGTGAATTCGATGGGTGCCCCATAAGCTAAAGTGGCCAATGGATGAATCTCCACAAACTGTCCCTCTTCTACGGCTGTCTGGGTGGGAGGTACACTAAACAGATCCAGACCAGAATGCAGACACTCACATGACTTGGGATGAATTAACGCCATTATGAGAAAATATCCGAATGTCCCGCTTGGTGGTGATGTGTCTTATGACTCGATGGCTTTCTGACTGTTGGTTTTATTCTTTTACTGGGCTGACCTGGTGGGGCGGCTCGTTTTCGTTTCCTAACACCACTACCTGATTGGCTGATGTGTTGAGCTGCGCCATGGAGTAGTCGTTGACCAGCATCTCTGGCGTGTTCTTTGAAGGACTCACCAACATTTCTACCAGCTAAGGCATCTTGAGCCACTTGCAAACCTGTCCCCAGTCCTTCTCTCAATAGGGCTTTGCCACCAGTCTTCAACCAAGGAAGAATTGTGCGACCAAGACCACTAAAGAAACTACCAATTCCATGACCTCGCTGACTTCGACCACCTACAAAAACAGGGAGACCACTTCCAGCTTGATTGCAGAAATACTCCTCGTATAATTTGGGGTTGCGTTGGATTGGCACGTGTCTAACCATTGTTAGCCCAGATCAAACCGTTTGGTTGTTCGAAAATGTAACGTCACTACTGAAGTTCCACCTGTAAATGGGATAGGTTTCCCCTGCTCGTCGGTTATAAGAAGTTCAATCGTGTCAAATGAAAATCGACTGAGGGGTACGTAATGTGGCTTGTCATACATCCTAAATACCGAGGTGGTAGATCTGTCTAGAACAGGTAGTGTCCTCAGTAATGGTACCATCACATCACCAACCACCCGCGAGGTGACAATATCGGAATAGACGAAGACATTTTTTGTGCCCTGGTCTAAATCCACTTCACCCACACCAGACAGACTGGGTTCAGTCTCGGTGACATGTGTCGAGGGAAACTGTAATATTTCTGCCAACTTGTCACTAAGTCTAACTTCAGCCCCCTGTTCATATAATTGGAAACGAGCCTTATTCGAAATATCGTTATAAGAGAACATCATTCGGTTATGTTCTTGTAAGGCATCATCGAGACGCAACCATTGCAGTTCATTGATAAATCTCTCAGCTTCGAAAAGCAATCTATTCAATTCACCAATGAATTTTTCTATTGATTTGTACAGACCAGGCGTCAGCGTAATCGTCATCGGTGGTTCGTCTAGGTCTGGAGGTGGAAAGTACTTTATCCACACCTCATCTTTCAAAATATTAAAATAGGTGTTGGGAAACTGAATATCAACCAAACCAACTTCGTACTGGGAGGTGAGCTCAATAGTTTGTGGTAGTTTGACAAAGAAATGTCCGGCATTATTTTGGGGGTATATTTGTAGCGAAGCATTACTCGTCAGTGTCACGTAGAAACTCATATTAGTCTATTCGAGGTCTGAGTGCTTCCTGATTCGAAAATGTAAAGTTAGTACTGAAGTCCCATCGTTGAATGAGAGTGTTTTACCCGTATCGTCAGTTAAAAGTATTTCCACCGTGTCGAAGGAGAATCGACTTAATGGTACATAATGTGGCTTATCATAAAGACGAAACACTGAAGGTGACAGTCGGTCCAATATAGGAACAGTCCTTAGTAAAGGAACCATGACGTCTCCAACTGGTCTCGCGGCTACGAGATCGGAATAGACATAGATATTTTTAACTTCGTTATCCATCTCTAATTCTGTATTACCGTATAATAAGACATTATCATCTGATAGAGTCGAGCTGGGAAAACCCAATATATTCTTCAATCTGTCACTAACTTTAGCCTGGGCGCCTTTTTCAAATATCTTCATCGCGACTTTTTTCCAAGGTGTACCTAGCACGAATTTGATGTTTACTTTCTCGTCTAGTTGGGTTTCTACACACAACTTATTCAATTCCTCGATGAAAGTTTCAGGGCTGCTGAACGGACCCGGTGGACATTCAAGGGTTATAGGTTCCATACCACTACCTTTAGGTGGAAAGTATTGGAACCAAATTTCACCAGGCAAACCATTAAAATACGAATTGGGGAACTGAATCTCGACCAGGGCCACTTCGTATTGGGTCGTTACATCAATGGTCTGCGGCAACTTGACAAAAAAGTGACCGGGTTGGTTGTTGGGAAATACCTTTGGTCCAGAATTACTCGGTAAAGTTATATAGAAACTCATCGTTTTTCTAATTTAGGATTAGGTAGCATATAACCCAAACAACTACTCATTAGAGCTACCCACAACTTGCCGTCTGGTGCGTCTGCGCTGCCTTGAGTCAGATTGAACAAAGACACGGCAATTACGGCATATATAACCACCATTTGACACAGAAATACAATCTCTGGCCTCGGTACACGTTGTCCAAAGAATGACCAGATCGATGTTCTTTCCCCCTCTGTCAGTTGTGGGCGCACCCCCATAGTTTCCACCCTGTCTTCAGTCACACCACTAGTCTCCATAACTAGCTAGTTGCGTGTCAGCTATCCAACTATTGAATGAATGGGGATAACCAAACCACTTCACTAAATACTCTTTCCCACCACCTCGCCTGGGTCTTTCTTGTAAGATTGTTTCGATACGATACACTTGCTTGTCTCCAACTAGTTGTATTTCTTCTCTGTAGAACGAGCCCTGTAGTTCCTCTCCCGAATCATCTTTTACCACATAGGTCACTGGACTGGTCTGGTTTATGCGACTGACGGTAAACAATTCTTCTGTCCACGAGGGCATATACCCTTTTTTAAAAGGTTGTTTGGGTTCAGCCAGTCTGACTCGATCCCCAGGTGTAAAATACACTTTTTTCGATACGTATGTCGGCTTATACAAGTTATCCCACACCTCTTCTTGATTACTATAGTTGACTTGTACAGGGGCCATGCGAATACTTCTGTGATACGAACCATTGTAGTTCTGGATCAAATTATCTATCACGTCGACGTAGCGCAGTGTATTGGTCTTGGTGAAATAACGCCACATTTTTTCTTTCAGGGTTCGATTGAATCTTTCCACTATCGCTGCCTTCACATCTTCATTCTCGGTGGTAAAGAAGTGCACACCTCGATCTTTCAGAAATTTTAAGAAGGTCCGATTAACGAATTCCGAACCTTTATCGCTCTGAAAATTTATCGGTTGGCTATCATCAAAGATTTTACTCATAGCCACCACCAGTGCTTTCCCCGTTTTCTTCTGGATCGGGATAGCCCAAGCATATTTACTAAACACATCGATACAAGTCAGTAGGTACGACATCCCATCATTGTATCTTTGTAATAGTCTCATATCTATCAAGTCGGCTTGAAATTGGTGCTTTATACCACCGGTTATGGTCTGACGTCTCTGGAAGCGGCGACGGATCGGTTTATGTAACGTGTAGGTATCTTGATGACGTAACCATTTATCTATTTTCTTCAGGTTAGTATTTCTTTTTAAGGCGGCTGCTCCACCATAGGCTCCGGGTTTCTTAGGGTCATAGTAATATTTTTTTAATTGGGCGGCCATTTTTGCCACTTGGGGGTAGGTATCCTAGTCTTCTTCTTGCTTCGCCTGAGTTTGTAAGGTGGTGTGGTCTCGACTGTTTTGGGTTCGACTACTTGAGCCGGTTGAATAGACTGAAGAGGTGTTGGTTGAAGAGGTGTCTCGGCTACTGGTGTCGGTACACTGGTGACTTCAGGTTTTTGTTCCTTGATATCTACTAGTCCCAGAGGCTTGTGTCTGTACTGTTCGAGTCGATTCAGATACCTCTGTAGTGTTTGCTGATACGCTCTGGCCTTGTCACGGGGTGGTAGATCTTCTGTTTCCAGGACTTGTTGCATCTGACGATCCAAATCCTGTAGACTATCATTTAGTGTGTCGGGTGGTACATAGGGTTTTTCTAGCAATCGGGGATCGATCAAGATCATCTTCTTGGCCATTACAATCCCACCACGCTTTTCAACACATTTAGTATGGGGCCTAGTAAGGCGCCTATGAAACCACCTTGTTGTAGAATCTCTTTCCTTTTCTTGAGCGATAATTTCTTATGAGTGAGTGCTCTCAGACTGTCTTTGTGTCGTTGCAGACGCTTCTTCTGAGCTGGTGTCAGGGGAACATTACCTTTTAAAACGTTGTGACAGCACTCGCAAATTGATTGGACGAGATCCGGGGAAGCTGATTTCATTACTGCCTTCACAGTGGCTGGGTTGGTCTGACCCAAGAAACGTAACATACCCTCGTTACGTTTAAGTCGGTTAGACATGTTATTTGGGGACGTAGACGACTTGCTGCTGGTCGGGAAATATATGACTTCGTAAGCGGAGCTGATCCGGTGTTTCCTGTCGCAGGTCAAATAACAAATACCCGTGTGGAGCCGATGTCGCGTCTTTAAAACTCTCTTGGACATATGACACACGGCCTGGATACATCTGTTTGGCGAGATTGGTAATCTGAGACCCGTCTCGAGGATTCTTAAACACCACTAGGTAGTGCGAATTCAGACTGGTAGTTCTTTGTTCTTTATTCTTACCAAATAGGTTCTGTACTATATACATAACACTGAGGTTGCGATGATGACTGCCTTTAGTAAATAATTTAGTCACTCTGTCATCTGCCTCAGACATTAGATCATCTATGACTACTAACCGACGTCTATCACATGTCCATTTTTCCATATCTGGCAGACCTTCATTAAATTGAACACCCTTCATAGTTTCGTAGATGGGTTGCCATTCCCCATAGCACCATATAATTTCCTCTGGAAGGGGGTCTACCATGGCTGGTAGATGGGTCAAGAACTGTTGGACAAAGACGGTTTTACCACTCCCCGTTGGGCCCGCAATCAAAGCCGTAAAAGGATGTTTCCACCTAGGATCCATGGGTATTAATAACCACCTATCTACTCGCATTGGTGTTTATAAACGTATCGGGTGATATTATTAGACCATTTGACCACCAACTGCACGCTAGTGGGTCTCTGGTAGCTATTGGTATAATAACGATGGAACCAATGGTCGACTTGATACAAGTTCACACCGAGTTGGTGAGTATGGCGTTGACTATTATTAGTTCCTACAACCCCACAAAGACCAATAACTCGAGGTTGTGTCGCTTAGTACGTCAGATAGCCAACCAACATGATGTGTTATTCACGAGACTAGAAGTCTGTATCAAGCCCGAACACGTTTTCCCGGTCTTTGTTTCAATCGCTGACGAAGTCTTTGCCGATAACGTCATCAACTACGGGAGAATAATGATGGTTTTTACACTTGGTATGCGTCTGGGTAAGCATCTGGTTAATAATTCTTATAACACAGACGTGAATGTCCAGGACCTGGAGGAAAGCTTCGCTACATCTGTAGGCACGTATATGACTGATAAACTACATCATTGGATACTGCGAGGTGGATGGTGTAATTTCTATACTTGGTTGCAAGCAGCAGTTGAATAAATACATAATACATTTCAGTATGTGTCTTTGTTTCATTGTCTGTCAGTGTCTCTCGGAACAATAAGTAAAAACAAAACCACTAAAGAAAATCAACAAATATCTTGGTTTCAATATATCAAAGAATGTATTATTCATCAAAACACTTTAGTGGTATAAGAAAACATCAATGACATAGATGCTTAGTGACAAAGATATAAAACAATGTAGTTGGGGGATGACCTAGACATCAAACTATCGGGAACTCGGGCATATGAAAGAGGTAAAAACATATACCAGCTACTGTCTCTTGTGTGTATTTGGTGTCTGTACGTTGTTGCATGGCGTAGGAATGAATGTCATGTTCGTGTACTGTTGTAAGGAAGGCATCAAAGTCATATCTGTTATGTATTAGCACTGGAAATTCTAAAACAGAAGAATTGTTAAATGATGCATGATAGAATCTAAGATCTTGTGTTCCTCTATGTCGTAACACTAGATGAAAGCTAAAGTTGATCTTAAAGCGACTAATTTGAGCATTGAAAATCTTATACAACGTATCTGTCCAGTTGATAGGCTTTTGTATCTCCGGGCTAATAAAGAAGGTGTATGTCGATAAATACTTGTTAATCTTGTGATGTGTCCTGATAGCTTCCCAATTTTCTCTCTATATTTGTTGAATATCCGATGGAAGGATGTGTAGTGTCTCTGGTTCTCCGGCTGCTAAGATGCTCACTTCGTCTTCTACCAATTGTTCAAGAATATTCTCGTCTGGTTGTATCTGACTGTTAGTTATATTGGTTTCATTTGGTGGTGTCGTCGAGGTTGTTGGTGGTGTTGTCTCTGATGTTGAAGAGGTAGTTGTCTCTGGTTCTGATGTATCCATAGACCGGTGATGATGTATTCGTTTGTGTTTTTGTAGATTGTCTTTTCTGTTGAAACGTTGTCCACAGATATGACATAAGTATGATTTAGTACCGTGAATGGTCCGAATGTGACGATTAAGGTTATTCGCATCACGGAAGTCTTTGTCGCACACTGAACACGTGAAAGTAGATCTGGTGGCCATATTGATAAACTGTTTTTTTTCCCCTTTCTTACAACACCAAAATGTTCTGGTGTATACAATGTTTCACTGTTTTATCAGAGGCCGACGACACGAATAAGGCTCACACCAAGTTTCACTGCTGTACCCAAGTCACTACGTGAAAAATAGGTGGTTACTACACGAACAATGCTCACACCAACCTGTTTCACCGATGTAGCCAAGTCAGTACGTGAACAATATCTGGTTACTACACTGCTCACACCAGCCTGAAGCACCTCTGTAGATACCCAAGTCAGCCCGTGAACTGGTACTGTGCTCACAAGAGACGCCTTCTATTTTATACACTGGGTCTGCACACGACCTAGCTGACGTGGCAGTTAGACAAGCTATTCTCACGCCTGCTTCCCACAAACCGATGACTCATACTTAATGACTTTTGCACATGGCGGTGATGACGTAGGGGCTTTCTCGGACATCCGCGTTCTTTACCAAAAATTTGTGGGTTGTATAGTTTAGTCTTATGGGTGAGTGTATCTGTACTGGTACCAGTAGTAATGGTTTGGGTGTGTTTTTTGTGTACTTATGTGTCTGTATGTACAAGTGTATCAAGTGTGTACTTGTGTGTCATACTTAATGTCGTGGTTCGAGCATGTCACGTATCCTGCAACGCTTTGGACACAGACAACACGTGAACGATCGTCTCGTGTTTCGATTGGTTACTCCGTGGTTAAAAAAGACAAGTCCAGAACTGTTTAAAACTAGATAAATTCGTCGTTATAAAATGAGACGACCACTCGTGTTTTTGTTTCTACAACGATCAAGATGTCTACACCCAAGTGGTTATTCATGTCAAGACCTGATGATATGCCCAGACAACTAGACAACAGTTTGAAAGCGGTGACAGTTTCTCAAGACACAGGAACAATGACACTCCATCTATATCAATCTACCGACAGTCAAGACAAGCCTCTGAAAGACCAGACATCTTTCTACAATAATCAAGTCCCTCTGCTCCCTTTGGATCGTAAACGAAGCCATTTTTAAATGTTGTATACCAATAAAAGCCATTTGAAAATGTTATTATTTTGTTTCTCTATTTTATTATGTTTTTGTTTATGTATTTGTTATAGGTGTTTGTAGTTGAGTGGTTGTTTATTTGTTTATGGGTGTGTACTTGTGTACTTGTCTGTCTTTGTATTTGTGTGTATCAAGTGTGTACATGTGTGTGTGGTTGTCTTTGTGTTTGTAGGTGTGAATTTGTGTAATTGATTATGGGTATGTACTTGTTGTGGTACCAGTAGTAATGGTATGGTTGCCTTTGTATCTGTATGTGTGTACGTGTGTGTGTTTCGTTGTCTTTGTATTTGTGTGTATCAAGTATGTACTTGGTTGTCTTTGTGCTTGTCGCTAATATTCGTAGTAGTATTATCACTACTATTGATTCTTCCTCACTTTACCCACCACCATTGCACTATACATACTTTCCCCTACAATTTCCTTACTTGACTACTTGACCACTGCTTGACCTCTGCTTGACCACGTCATCGATCACTTTAATCACTACCATAATCTTAGGCACATCGTCCTCTACAATTTAAGTGGTCACTCGACCCCTTGACCACCACTTGACCACTGCTTGACCACTACTTGACCACTAATTTAACACTCTTTAATCATCACCATCTCATTACAATCACTTTTCCCTAAAATTTCCCTAAAATTTCCTCACTTGACCACTTGACCACTGCTTGACCACTACTTGACCACTAATTTACCACTCTTTAATCAACACCATCTCATTACAATCACTTTTCCCTAAAATTTTCCTCACTTACACACCGCTTGACCACTGCTTGACCACTACTTGACCACTACTTGATCACTAATTTACCACTAATTTAAACATTACCATGTCACTACGACCATTTTCCCCTAAAATTTTCCTTACTTGACCACTTGACCACTCCTTGACCACTGGTTGACCACTAATTTACCACTCTTTAATCATCACCATGTCGTTACAATCACTTTTCCCTAAAATTTCCCTAAAATTTTCCTCACTTGACCACCGCTTGACCACTGCTTGACCACTACTTGATCACTAATTTACCACTAATTTAAACATTACCATGTCACTACGACCATTTTCCCCTAAAATTTTCCTTACTTGACCACTTGACCACTCCTTGACCACTGATTGACCACTAATTTACCACTCTTTAATCATCACCATCTCATTACAATCACTTTTCCCTAAAATTTCCCTAAAATTTTCCTCACTTACACACCGCTTGACCACTGCTTGACCACTACTTGACCACTTGACCACTGGTTGACCAGTGTGTAACTGAGAACACCTCTTATTACATTTATGACCACCCCTATATCACTCCTACTTGATCACTAATACCCCTTACCACCATACCCATTATAACTTTATAAGATTTCCTTTGTAATCGGTGAATATACCACCCTTCACT